>CAUYLG010002182.1:0-182426 GCA_963573385.1 Cacajao melanocephalus | reverse complement strand
CCATCGGTATGCTGTATCTAGACCCATCTCACATGCAAGGATACACAAAGACTCAAAACAGAGAGATGGAGGAAGACATACCAACCAAATGGAGAGAGAGAGGAAAAAAAAAAAAAACAAACAGAAGCTGCAATTTTCATCTCTGATAAAACAGACTTTAAAGCAACAAAGACCCTAAGAAACAAAGAGGGACATTACATGGTCGTGAAAGGATCAATGCAACAAGAAGAGCTAACGATCCTAAATATATACGCACCCAATACAGGAACACCCAGATACATAAGGCAGGTTCTTAATGATTTACAAAGAGACTCAAACTCACACACAATAATAGTGGGAGACTTTAACATTATACTGTCAATATTAGACAGATCAACGAGATAGAAAATTAACAAGGATATCCAGAACTTGAACTCAGACCTGGAACAAGTAAACTTAACAAACTCTCCACCCCAAATCCACAAAACATACATTTTTCTCAGTATCACATTACACCTATTTTAAAAGTGACCACATAATTGGAAGTAAATCACTCCTCAGCAATTGCATAGTATTTCACAGGTTTAAGTAAAACACTGGTTGGCTGCTTGTTTGTTATTTTCATCCCTTATTCCTTCCTGTCTCCATTGTTAAGCACAATTATTGGCATAAAAGAAGTTTTTAATACCCATTTTTAGACTGCATTCTAGCCTTGGCAATAGAACAAGAATCCCGTTCTCTCTCCCTCTTTCTGTTCCTCTTTCCTTCTCTCTTACATTCTTTTTTTTCTTTCTTTCACTCTCACTTTCTTTCCTCTCTTTTTCTTTCTTTCAAAAAATAAATAAATAAATAAAAAAGAATAACTCTAAATTCTATCATTGTAGGTGATGCTGTGAACCCTCCCCAAGGGAGGTACCAAAAGCCTGTGTGAAGAAAAAAATGGAAAAAAATAAAGGAGAGTGTTGTGATTTTGAATTAAGTTACTCATTTATTCACATAATTAATGAGTTTCTATTAGTGTTAGGCACTGTTTTACATGATGGTATAATTAGTTAACAAAAACCTCAAAACTCTCGCCCTGGTGGAGCTTACATTTCTAGGGAAGGAGAGACATGATACATCAATTAAAAAAACATAGAGCTAATGTTATTCTATATTGTATAATTATGTAAAATCAAGCCTGAGCATTTGACAACTTCTCAGATACCACAGATCTGTTGTTTAATGAAATCAGCCTAAAAGATAAAATTGTGTATTTGCATGTACACAGCACCTTGCCTGTTCTGTGAGTCAGCACTTCTTCCTATAAGAAACCACAGCTTGGTAAAATGTAGAAGCTCAATTTCCTAATAAAGAAGTATGTTTTACTAGGCAGGCTGTTGTACTTCATATTACTCTCTCTGACCTTGGCTTTAGTCCAAGGAGGATTAAACCCAGAAAGAGAAAGGAGTCAAGAAAGGTGTCGCAAAAAAGCAAAACAAAACAATAACCTCAAAGAAATTAGTAACAATAATTAGTGAACTCAGAGATTATATCTTTTTGAAAGCTAAAAAAGATATAACTCAGTGAAGGAGTTATGTTTTCAGGTAAGGGCTACTGTTCTTGACAATCCATCATCCATCCATCTATCCATCCGTCCATCCATCTGTGTATTCTAGAAGAAGTGAGCAACTCATACAAAGACATAAACAAGTTTACTCTCAATAGGAAAGAGTTGCCCTGACATATGATTGTTTGCAAACTTATATTCAAATCCTATGGTGTTTATTCTGTAAGTTCTGCCAATATAGCTGGATCTTAGGAAAAGACAAACCAAAACAAAATTGTAACATAAGTTATATTTGTCTTCAGTCCAGCCTTTGTTTCTGTTACTGCATATTTCCATGCCTTTGCATTTTCTTTTTAGCACATAGGCTTTAGTGTCCAATTTCTTAAAGTGGCTACATGTCCCTGTCCACAATAGACAAAGTCACACCAAAATCCTAAAAAGAGAAAATTTGCTTCTTATCAAAGGCCTGACATACTTTTGCCATGAATGACACAGAAAAATTCTATAATAGGTTAAAGGAAGCCCTGGGAAATTAGTGTTAAATACAATCAGTCTTACATAGACATAGATCTTTAAAGTCGACTACTTGACATTTTTTCCTTAAGATGAAAATGAAATAATGACCCTCTGTAAAAAAAATTAAAGGTCTACCTTCACTGAAAAAATTAAATGAGCAAAATAATGGGACACAAGCTCAACTTCTGTTTTGCCCACCTTGAATCCCTTTGACACACTTCCAAGCCTACCTTACAGCAGTAGGGCAATTCCATAAACTGGAGATTTATAACATATGACAAGTCAACCTAGATCCTTATGAAACTAGAAATGAGTCAGCAACATTATAGCTGCTTGAAATTCAGGGCATTTCAGAGTGATGGGGAGAAATCTTCAAGAATTTCACAGAGGATGTTTTACTCTCTGAAAAATTGCTGAGAATTCTTCAGAGGCAAAGTGGTGCCTGGGTTTTTATTTTCCATGGCTAGGTGGTAAATGAACCAAGACTTTGTGAGCTGGGATCAGATAGCTGGCAATAAGGGCCACATCATCATCTTGATATCTAATTACTTACACACCCCCTTTCCTAAAAAGTGGTAAACCTTCAATGAATCTCTGCTTCTTAATGCAGGAGCCAGTTCATGGCAGGCTTGTACTGCATTAAGCCTTGTACTTCAAGGCTCTCAATAAAGCGACTCCCACATAACCATCCACATACGTCTCCACTCCAGATTTCCTACCTTTTTCCCCTCTACACCCATTGCAAATATCAATGAGACTGAAAGCTTTTCATTTCTTCAGTGGTTAGTGCTCAAGTTCTAATTATTATTGAGTTTATACTTGATAAACTCTTAATACATAAAAATTATTATACATAATAACAAAAATAGAATCTCATCCATTGAGTATCTATGTTTGGGATGGATATAAGGATGTAAGTCTAGCACTTACCTAAATTTGGCGAATTTTCACAAAATCTCTGCAAGCAAGGTTAACCTATTTTAGGGCTTAGGAACCTGCATTTTAAGAGTGTCAGTAATAGGTCTAAGGTAACACAGCTACCACATGGTAGGTATGGACTTTAGCATATAGCCAAGCCCACTACTCCTGCTTCTTGCTTGACTTTCAAGTTTTGGTTCATGGCAGCTGGGCAGGGAATGGTTTTCTCTGAGCTCTCTGTCCCATGGAGGAAAATGGGGGCTTCTCTTGCCACTTGAAAAGCAGTTAAGGACTCTGTGACTACTTTATTCTAATGTCCTCACTGACTTACTGGTCTGTCTCCCCAGCTTAGATTGGGAGCAACAACCTGGGACTTTCTTCTCAGCAGCCTCATTCTCTAGCACATGGTAGGTGCTAATAAAATATTTCTCACAGGCTGGGCGCGGTGGCTCATGCCTGTAATCCCAGCACTTTGGCAGGCCGAGGTGGGTGGATCGTGAGGTCAGGAGTTCCAGACCAGCCTGGCCAATCTGGTGAAACCCCGTCTCTACTAAAAAATAATTTTAAAAAACCAGGCACGCACCTGTAGTCCCAGATACTTAGGAGGCTGAGGCAGAAGAATCGCTAGAACCCAGGAGGTGGAAGTCACAGTTAGCCAATATTGTGCCACTGTACTCCAGCCTGGGTGACAAAGCGAGACTCCATCTCAAATACACACACACACAGACACACACATACACTTATATATATGTATATACATATGTGATATACATATATATGTATATTTCTCACACTTGGCCTAGCATAAATGGACAAATGATTTAAAAGATGCTGCAGCATAACTACTCAGGGACTAGGTAAAGCCAAGGGAGTAACCCTGTCAAGCCTTCCCCAGTCAGCACCCTTTGAAGCTGCCTTTTATGCTATATTAATTTGCTGCAAAACCTAAATGGAATAACTAGATGTGGCTAAAAGCCCAGAGCTTTGTTTTTTCAGCCCTCACCCTCACCCCATGCCCTGGCCCAATTCACCTCCAAAGTGATCCAGAAAAACTAAAAGACAAAGTTATTGCCCTACGAGGAGGTTTATAAGGGAGGATGAAAGTCGCTGCTGTGAGCCTGTGTGGAGGGACGTCATGATAAAGGCCATTAGGAGGCTTTATTGAATTGTAACCCGGGAGAAATGTGGCTGGATTCACCAGGCCATGGTTAGGGGACCTAGGAGCAAATTTTACTGGCTGACCATAACTAGAGAATTGATTTTTCTTTTCTCACAGCTCCCATAACAAGAGTGAAACAGGGAAAAGACGGGAGGCCAGCAGGAATGGAGAGAAGAGATAGCAGTTCTGTGGGGGCATAGCTGGGCGGAATCTTCCCTTCCTTCTTCAAGGAGAAAGTACTCTGTGCAGGACTGAGGCCTCCAGTAGAGAGGCCCTGATAGGACCCTACTGAAGATGAAACGCATGCATCCCTGGGTTCTCCTAGGTTAGGAATTTCCAGACCGTATCAGAGCAGGTCACAGAATCGGGGTCCCAGGTGGTGACACCGTGGTTTCCTGCTTCATTTTCATGAGTGCCAAATGAGGCATATGAAAGAATTCTCTCTCTCTCTCTTTTGTTTCTGTGTGTCTTTCTCTTTGTTTCCATCTTTGCCTCTCTCCCTTTGTTCTCTTTTTCTCTTTCTCTGTCTCTGAGTTTGACAAGGAATCAGCATCACACTTAAATTCTCTACACACTTATCAGGTAGCAAATATTTTCAGCCCACTAAATGTCTTATATCCTATTGCCCTGAGAGAACTCAGTAGGAGTTGAAGGCAGCAATATCTATTTACATGAAGAAGCTCTTCCAAAGTATTCCACTTATTAAATAATGAAAACTCCTCTCTGGCAATGATGATTATCATAGAAGTTGCACGGCCATTTGTTCTTTAAAAAAGATAACTATGATTTTTAAAAAATGTCTCCTCTAGTGATTTCTGCACTGCAACCATGATTCTTGATAATAATAGCTGTTCGTAGGTGTAATCACACTTACCTCATGGGGACTGTGAGCATCCACTGAGATAAGGTATCTCCAACACAGAATGCCTCAACAGAGAAATCATCATTTTATCAATGTTTGCTGCTATTGTTAGCCATATTACTATTATCTCCATTTTACAGATGAAGAAACTGAGGCTTAGAGGACTTACAAACTTGCTCAAAGAAACACAGCTAGTAGCTGGAGCTAGGATTTCGTTTTACTTGGGCCATGGAAAGAATATACTGAAGTCTCTTAACAAAATCAAAATGAGTTCAGAATCAGAGGAGCAGAGAGGTTCATGAGGCAACCTCCTTCTCTGCCTTAACTCACAGGAGAATGTCAATGGAAGCTTTTTAATAGGTTAAGTAAGGAAGGTCCAACACTATTTTGTGTGGTGAGAAGGCAGCTGTTCTCCAGGTTGTTTTCACCGAAGGCCTCCCTAACCATCCTTAGGAACAAAGTTGCTCAAGCTATGCTTACTGGGGAACTTGTTGTAACTGCTTGGAACTCAATTGCATTCTGACACTCTATTCATCTTCCAGCTTCTTTCCCATCACTGACCCTGATCTTATTAGAAAAACTTTGGAGAATATCAGTAATGGCACCTCTTCTTTTTTATTCTCTTTTGACAAGTTACTCCAGAATGTATTTAATATCTTCGAATTGTCATTGATTGAAAATAGTAATTTTAAATGAGTAGTTTCAAACTAATATTTCTCTTTTTTTCCTTAATATTTTTTCTTCCTAGTCATAAACTTGATCTTTTCAAAGGTATCTTCCTATGTGGTCAAGAAGCTATAAAATTCTCTAATGACAGAGGAAGACAGAAGAAAAAATTTTAGTACAGCTTTAGCCTCCCAAATTTGAAAATCTGAAATGCAAAATGCTCTAAAATCCAACATATTTTGAGTGCTGACATGATGCTCAAAGGAAATGATCATTGTAGCATTTTGGATTTCAGGTTTTCAGATTAGGGATGCTCAAGCAGAAAGTATAATACAAATATGCTAAAGCCCTCCCCTCCTGCCAATCCGCAATTCAAAGCACTGCTAGTCCCAAACATTTTGGAAAATGGATATTCATCCTGAAGCATAGACCATCTCCAGGCGTCTGAGTTGTTCCCCTCTGAATCTCCTACCTAGAACAGAGCTTAGCACATAGTAGGTGCTCAGGAAATATTTAACAAATTATGGAAAGTCATTTCTAACTGAAACTTATTAAGACAATTAGAGGCTTAGATCTCAACACGCAGTTTTTTAGTGGGGCTTTTGTGAGCAAGGAAATGCCAAAAACATGCAGATAGAAGAAGTGGCTGCTACTCTCAGATTTGAGAGGCAAAAAGGTTTTGTCTACTTCAAAAATTTATCTTTCTTGGTAACCTTTACCACCTAGAATTTCTCTCTTTGACTCTGCATTTAGTACCTAAGGACAGGCACTGACTTTGGAATTAAGAGCTATTAGGCAACGTAAGTTTCTTTAATTAGCTAATTGAGACCCTGGGCCCCTAAAGGACAGAGATAGGGCTGGTGAGACACTGTTTCAGGAAAGAATAAAAAGGTGCTTGACTAAAAGGGTAGCATAATTTGTTGCTGTTTGAACAGGGAGAGTGAGAAGGAGAATGCCAAGGGTAAGGGATGGCCACCCAAGACGTAATTCGCCAACTTAGACAGCCCTGACCCCAGTTCCAAAAGAATGTTATGTATTTGCTTCAAGAAGCCACATTTGCATGATCCATGAGAGAAATGTAGCAGCATTAAAACAAACAAACCAGAAAAAAAATGAGTTTAGAGTGCAGAAAACCTAAATTTGCATTCCAGCTCTATCACTTTTTAGCAGGAGTAGCAAGTGACTTACTGTGTGTTAGCTCAATTTCCTCATCTGTAAAGTGGGTACAGTTGCTGCTCTCATTCTGAATTGTGATAAGGCATAATGGATGTCACAAATATTCTGATGTAGAGAATCTGGTGTACAAAAGGCATTCAGTACATGGTGGCTATCACTGACAATAATTCTTTTCAAAGTAATCTTTATCTTTCTTAATAAAGCAGAAATGAAAGAGGAAACTGATAAATGAGTGGGAATAGCAGGGACAGGAGTATTTATAAAGCATCTAATATATGCCAGGTGTCTACCTAATTACTCTTCATATACAAATACTCCATGTGAGACAATACAATTTGTATATATGAATTTTGCCTCCTTAACTTTTCTCACTTCACTATTTCCCTTTGGCCCAAATTCTTCAGGTTTTCAACATACGGAAATAGCAATGGGTAAAGGAGAAACCGAAGAGAGGAAGAAAGAAGTTCTGTATAAACCAAAAGCTCACCTGCTTGAGTGCCAAACCACGCCCTTGTCTTAAAACTCTCAGCAGCCCTTTATGGATAGGGAGAGACTCCCGCACTGCAAGTAGGAATCAAATCCTAAGGCTAGCCCCCATATTAAATGGAAACCCTATGTACACTGGATTTAAAACTTTCATTCTAAAACTAAAAAGAAAGTGGCCATAGGAAAGGGTGAATCAATCAAACCACAGAGTAAGACAACATTGTCTTATCTTGGGATATTCCGGAACAGAAGAGGTTCCATCCCTCCTGTTATTTTTTCATCACCTCTTCAGAAGTATTCAAATGACTTAAGACAACTGCTTCACTTTGCTTTTGGATCCATCTATTACTACTCCAGGGCCCGGGTGCTTAGTCATTTCTTAGCTCATGTCACTGCCACTTTGTTCTCGCATTTGACACTGACTCCAATAACCTCGTAGCATCTGCCCTCCCAATTCCCCTGAAAACCCTGAGCAGCCGGCTTCCATGAATGCTCCTTTAAATGTCCTTTTTTTCCCCCCTCTCCCTCTTTTTTTTTTTTTCCTTTTGACAGAAAAAAGAGCTATCAGGTTTCTGGAACATTCTTGAATAGTTAATTCCTAGAGTCCTTGTCTTCACTTCTTCTCCTCTGTACCTCACTGGCATTTGCTCCAAGATCTCCTTTTCAAACAACGTCCTGGCACTGAGCTGAGATTTCCAAATGTTAACTCCCTGGCATCCATCCTGTAGGTGCTGAAAGGATTTTTCCCTGATTTGCACACGAACCTTTTCATTTCGCTGCATATCAGGGTCACCTCGGCTTTGTGCCTTGCCTACAAGGTGGTTTGGAGGCCATGGCTCAGAGCACAGATTAGAGGGATTTTTCTCCTCCTTTTCAGACGATTTCCCCCCAGCCACTCTCACCTGGGCATCTGGAAACTCAGTGCTTTCAGGCTCTTATTTATACCTCCATGGGCAGAGTCCCAGGGTGGACACTGACCTACATACTAGCTTTTCAGACTCCTTTCAGGAAGGTCTGCAAACTTCTCCAGTAGCTTGCCCGTGCTATTCTCATGCCCCTGCTCAGGTGAAAGCTTGTCTAAAGCTCCTGTGATTGAAGAACCTATCCTTCCCAGGTGCCACTATCAGTACAATTTCAGCAGAGCACCAGGGGGCAGTCCATATGCTTCCTCTGGGTGAAGGTGTGGTCTCACCTGCCTGATATCCATTAGTTTCCACATTCTCTGCCTGATTCTTAGAAACAGAATGTAAATGGACCGTATAAGAGGGGGAAACAAGGAAAAGAAAGAAACTTAGGCAAAGAGAGAATCCACTCATTCATCACTCATCCAGTCATTCATTCATTCATTCATTCATTCATTCCGGCATTCACAAAGGTTTTTAGTGTTACGCTATGGAGCTGAGACAGGTGTTGGGGATTCAAAGGTGTAATTGATGCAGTCTTTGCCCTCCAGAAACTAAAGACTGCAGAAGAAAGAGAAACTATTCCAACGGTGTATAAACAGAGCCTATTACTTAAGAGAAGTTAATTAACCAATGCTGAGGGAAGATTAGGGGTTCAATAAAAGCTTCCTAGAAGAAACAGCAACTGAGTTGAATCTTGATGGAAACAGCAATTCTATGGTAGGCCTGCTTGGGTCAGACAATGACAAGTGCTAAATAAATGTGAACAAAACAGACTCTGTCTATGGCACCCTGTGATGTAAATTCTAGATCAGAACATGAGAGGTGTGGTTGAGAGAAGAGAGGAGGAACAGAGTCTAGCTGTAAAGGACAAATATGAGTTACCAATTATTGAATGTTCCTATGTGTCTGGCAGTACACTAAACACATCATATTTAATCTTTACAATGACATTATGTAGCAGGCATTGTTATTTGCATTTTAAAGGTAATACTACTAAAATTTAGATGATAACTTGCCTACTATCACATAGCTTATAAATACTGGATCTGGACTTTGATCACTGGAACCTCTTACCCCAAAGCATAGGTTCTTAACCACCCTGGAAAAACCCCCCATGCCTCTCTGACAGAGAAGGAAAGGTAGGGCATTCCAAGCAAAGGGAACAGCTTTTACAAAGTTTTGGAAATATGGTAGCATCTATTTCACAAAACACAAACAGTGAAGTTAGAGTGGAGCTATAGGGCTGAGAGTGTGATGAAAATAACTTCTGGAGGGGAGAGTGTAGGGATCATTCAGGGATAAACTTGTACTTGATTCTAGGGAGTTTATGTTTGGTTCCAGGGAACCGCGTGATTGGTAGTCTCTAGATAAGGTAGATAAAATAGAATGTTAGCATTTTAGAAGCAATGTTTTGACTGCAAAGTGGAAGATACAGTGAAATTGGTTGTAAATGGAAAAATGCAGATGACAGATGATTGATTTCAGGGCTTTGAAAGAAGTAAAATAAACAAGACTTAGTAATCAATTAGATGTAATGGTGAAAGGCAGGGAGGGCTTGTGATGACTCTTAAGTTTTGGGTCAGAGAAGTTTGAATTGATGACACTATCTAAAAATGGAAGTGTATAAGTAGATTTTTGGTGAATAAGATAATGGGTTCAGTTTGGGATGTACTATGTTTAAACTTTAGGAGGAAACTCAAAAGGAGATGTCCAGTATTTGGTGAGTCTAAAGTTTGAGAGAATGATTTCAGTTGGGGGAAATAGATTTAGAAGTCATCTCCCATGGTCTCAGAGAAGTCAATGTTACTGCAGTCAATGATACATCTCAAGGAGAACATGCACAAAGAAAAGAAATATGATTAAAGAAAACAGCCGAGGGAATATGTGCATGAAAGATTCAAGTAAAAGAATAGAAACTAATGAAGAGGAACATAAAGGAGCGGCTAGCATGGCCAGGAAAACATGAGAGGTCGAAGCACAAAGTACATTTTTTCATTTGCATAGCATGTCAGAATTGGAAACTGCCTCCCTCTTTACCTTAGAGATGTAGCAGATGGATCCTGCATAGGTAAAGCACATTGGCGAGGTAACTGCAGCTGGTCAACATGAAAGCCGGAACTAGAACCCAGAGCTTCTGGTTCCAACCTAGGCCAGGGTCTTTGTGCTGTTTTCATTTCCCTTAGCCTCACTATCTAGAACAGTGTAAGGGAAGCAAAATAAAACTGATTTCTTTAATGCATTACTTCTAATTTTTGTAATCATTATTTTAGAGACAGGGCCTTGCTGTGTTGCCAAGGCTGGAGTGAAGTCGCATAACCATAGTTCACTCTAAACTTGATCTCCAAGGCTCAAGGGATCCTCCTGCTTCAGCATCCCAAGTAGCTGGGAATACAGGCATGTACCATCATCCTCAGCTAATTTTTGTATTTTTTTTTTTTTTTTAGTGTTAGAGTCTTGCTATGTTGCTCAGGCTAGTCTTAAACTCCTGGCTTCAAGTGATCATCCCACCTCAGCCTCCCACAGTGGTATTACAAGCATGAGCCACCACACCCAGCCAAATGCATTCTTTGACCCCAAATTTTATCACTAGTTTCCATTTTTATCAAAGGCATTTATCTTCTTGGCCACTAATTATGAGAAGGGAGCATGATCATTGTTTGCCAGGTCCTTTTAGATAGATTAGCCCAAGAAATGTCGTTATCAACCCCACCAAGTTGGCTTTATTTTCCTATTTTCCATTGAGGCTAGGAAATGTCAAGAAATAAATGCCCTAGAGTCCCATAACCAGGGTAGACCATTATTTCATCGTCAGCTTGTCCTAATTACTTCTCAGTCAACCTCTTGGGGATTCGATGCTGACTCTACACGCAAACTACCCAGAAGAAACCATTTTGGGGAGCAATCCTAATAATTAGAAGGGGGATACGTTGATTTTAAAACTTTGTTCTCTGTATTAGGGGACTTAGACTAAGTGTAAAGTAGGGCCATAGCTTTTGGGGCAATTAGCAATATCTTTTTGTTTGTTTGTTTGTTTGAGACTGAGTCTTGCTCTGTCTCCCAGGCTGGAGTGCAGTGGCCCGATCTCAGCTCACTGCAACCTCCGCCTCCCAGGTTCAAGAGTTCTCCTGCCTCAGCCTCCCAAGTAGCTGGGACTACAGGTGTGTGTCACCACACATGTCTAATTTTTCTATTTTTAGTAGAGACGAGGTTTCACTACGTTGACTAGGCTGGTCTCAAACTCCTAACTTCAGGTGATCCACCCACTTGGCCTCCTAAAATGCTGGGATTAACAATATCTTTTAAGTAATGCCAGTAATTGAGAACTAGCTCCATCATCATTAATGGAGGTTGTGCTTTCTACTTTCAGAACAAGGCTATCATTATGCAGGGGCCTCAGCTTCCCGTGTTGGAAATGAGTTAATGTAGTCAATATATAACATTTTTATTCTTTACCTAGATCAGCCATATTCTAACAATACATTTCAAAGTACTGCTGATGGAAGCTCCACCTGAAACCTGTTCTGTCAGATAAGTATCTTCATCCCATTCATCGTTTCAACAACAAAAAAAATCTTACGGCCCCGCAGCATTTTCGTCTGCTTTGGTTTCAGCCAGAGATAAACTGTCCCTGCTGCAAAGTAATTAATATCAGTCACCTGGAAAGCAGAAATTGGGAGACAACAGGCTCCTATTTCTTGATAAACAGATTGCTGGGTTGGGTATGCACATGGATTTGACAATTCATTTGGCCATAGAAATAGCAGAAATGAGACGTTTTAAGACAGATATTTGGAAGGCATGAGCGAATATCCCCAGGCTTCATCCAACGGAGCTCAGATGAGTCTTTTGTGCTAAGGTTCGAGTTTCTCTAAGTCCCTAGATCAGCAGAAATCTCTAGGCCCCCAGGGAAGTGCCCCTAAAACTTCCCTGGGGGCCTAGAGAATCAGTACAATAATGGCCAACTCCTGGGAAAGCTGACTCTGTGCCCCAGTCCTCTGCAGCTCCCCCTTTTTCCTGACCCAACTTCCCATGTGGCTAAAGTATCAAAAACTGGGCCTGGTTGGTGTATAATCCAGGCAATCAGAAATTAGAACCATTCTGAGCAAAAGATGCTTAGAAAAAAAAGCAGCAGACAACTTCCCTAGAGCTATCCTGTGTGGGGAAACTTCCAAAAGCTGGAGAAAGACAGGCCATGTTTTACACGGTCCAGGAGGGGCAAGCTCATCACGGCTACCTGCAAAAGAAGAAATCATGTTTCTGTCATAGTAAAATGGTTATGTTTTAGGGTATTCTGTGAATGAGACATGAGAGAGAAAAATGCCACCACACAAGTTTTCCTTACATTCAATTCTTCAAAGAAGACTTCAGGGATCCCTTTCCCATCTCAAAAATTATAAATTGCCATTTTATAGGAGCTTGAGAAGAATATTCTAGGAGCAATTCAGATCCAGGACATTTGGAGATTTGTTTAGGTAAACATGACAATTCTATCCATTTTTATTCATCCATCCCAGCAGTCAGCCAACATCCTTACAAACTCAAAGGGCAAAATGAAAGTAAAAGAATAATTTAGAATACGATATTATCAGTGCCGTGATAGGTTAATGTGCAGGAGACAATAAAGGACCGAATTCTACAAGTCTGGGGACAGGGAGTGAGGAGAGATGGATCAGGAAGGTTTTTACTGAGCACACGCTTGAACTAAGTCATTGAACAATGTAAGTATTTGTAAGCAGGTAGATTAGCAAAAACTTGGATACACTCAACTCCAGGAGAGATCCAGGAAAAGAGAGAGTTGTACTATTTCTGCTTGTCCCATTACCTAACTCTACATGTCAAGGGCCAGTTCAGGCCATATAGATCCCTTAGAGCCTTCACTAAACTTCCTCCCTCCTTAATAATTTTATTTTTTCCCACAGATCTTGAGACATTTCTTAGTTATACACAAATTACCTTGTGTACATCCACCAGACTGCAAATTGCTTGAGGGCAGGGTCTCTTGTTAATTCAGTTCTGCCACATTGTTGACAAAAACAATGTCTAGGATACAGCAGGTGAACTTTTTTCTGCAAATGATTAGAAGTTTCTTGAAGGTAGGCAGTACGTTGTTTATCCTTTCTATGCCTGGCACAGGGCTCAAGTGGATGTTCAACAAATGTTTAATGAACGAGGAGCCCACTGAAACGTCCACATGATAGTGAAACTGATGGCACACTCACTATGCATCCTTCCTCTGAGCACCTAGTGTCACTGTTCTTCCTGCCTTTCTCTGGGCAATGAGGTCTTGGGTATCCAGATTTCTCTCACTTTTGTCCTAATGCAACTAGCTCTCTTCTTAAAATGATCTAGGTGAGGATTTGCTAGAAATGCTGATGGCTACAGTTTATTATGTTTTAACTTAATTTAAAAATACACGAATTAACAAATGTTGGGTTTCCAGTATTATTTGTAAGCTATGGAGAAGATATTTTGGAGAAAAATATCAACCCTGAACCTTTCAACTCATACTATGGATACAGCTGCTTAAACTGTGATAGGACTGAGCCTTCCTTTCGGTCACACACCTGACTGGTCCATTAATATCTCTGCTGTTGGTGTCAACTCAGTTTATTCTGCATGAGTTTGTTTTTGTCAATGGTTTATGTTTCAGTGTTGTATGATGCCAGACAACTTGTAGTGTAACTGCAACAACAATGGCAGCCTGTATTCTAACCCAAATTATTTTGTCATCTCAAAAAGAGACCATGAAATCAACTGATATGACATTTCACTTCTTTTTCTTAGGTTTCCTTTGGGAGGGGGAGGAATAACCTTGAAGGGAGATGAGAACTGTCATGGATCTTGTGTGACTGGTTACTCAAGACAACTCATTAAGCTGCCAAGGGATTCACAGCCCATCCAAACCTCCCAAACAACCCCTTCAGTTCCAGCCTTTGACCTGATCTATGTAGAGGGTTGGAAAATTCACAGCAACAGAAAGCTATGGAAATAGAGTATCGTCTACATATATGTTGGGTGATGGGGGAGACATGAAGAAGAAGAAACTGTGGAGACAGGAAAGTAGCATTCTTTGGAGTCAAATTTTCCTCAAAACCATCACCTTCTCGAATTTATACACTCACTGTTTACGTACAGTGGCCTTAGGTACAGAAGGGTCACCACCCCAAGGAGAAACTATATCCTCCAAACAGACTCATGAACCAAATTCTAGCTAGATTCACCCAGAATAAAATACTACACTTCATCCCTTAAGCTAAATCTCCTTTCAACAATTCCCTTCTTACCTGGCCCACGAAATGAATCATGAAGAGATTATTTTCCGGGCAAACGGATAGAAAAATCCTGATGCAGACAGTTCCCATTCTGATTGCACCTGACTTCCATTCATTGACTATCACATCAAGTAGTGGTTCCAGAAATTCAAAGGAGAGCTCAGGAAAAGAAGAAAAAAATCCTACAAAGTTTTTCTAGGTACCTACTGCAGTTATCAGATCACAGGTCTAAATGTTCTCACTGTATGTTTGCACATTCCAAACCAATTTGGTAATTTTTTTTTCATTTTTATCTGCACGCATGAAGTGATTCAGAATACTGAAAAAATTTAAAATCATATTTCATTTGCCACAGTTCAATTAACTTAAGTGCTGGAACATGCTCTCCAGCTGGCAACTAGTTTAATTAGTTACTATTACAAGAAATACATTCTATAGTCCTGGGGCTCCCCAATGTCCTTTCTAGACAGGGCCCGGCCAAGCAGAGGTATGTGGGAGTGGGAAGGTGAGGAGTGTAGCAAAAATTTTTTACTTAAAAAAGGTGAAAAATCTAAGAACCCATTCTCTTAAAAAAAAAAAAAAAAAAAAAAAAAAAAAAAAACCTAGGTATGAGTTTCCATTTTCTGCTGTGATTTTATGACCTCCAGTTCCCTTGAAGCAACTTTATAACTACCCAATAAGCAAGAGAACGGTGTGGATCAAGGGTTGAAGACTTTTAAAGCTATTGCATAAAGGCACTTACCCATGAACCAAAGTGATAAATAGGAAACCAAGATGCATGTCAGGAATGCAGTGAAGAATGATTAACTGGGACACTTTGAGCAGCTGTTATGGCAACTCCAAACACCTGGGAAGAAGGATTTCCTTCTGGCTTACACCAAGGCTCAATGGCTCTAGTTGCATTTTCATTGAAAGGCACTACTGCCAAATTGTACAAGAACACTTAGAAAATCATGTAAAGTTTCAAAAGACACGAAATAAAACTGCATTTCATTTTTGGATATATGGAAATGCAGTTAAAAAGTGTGTGGGAATAACACATACTAACTAATGGGGAGAGAATGCTACTGAGGAAGGAAGGAGAATGAAGGGATAGGTATGTGATTTAAGAGCAATCATAAGCATATTGAGTAAAATATTAACATCTCATAAATCTGGGTAGTAGATCCATGGGGCTCAATTGTGTTATTTTATGTACCTCCATGTTTGTTTGAAATGATTTTTAATTAAAAGTTAGAAACATTTAAAAAAGAATCCGTCCCTGTTTTGCAGCCATTGGTAAACCAGTCACTTCTCAAAAAACTTTTCTGTCCTAGATCACAAACCCTAGGCTATTTTGATTAAAGTTCATGGAATTCTGAAGATGAAAGTTCATGACCACCTTTCCTTCTTCCCCACTTCATAATCTTAATTGACCTCATGCTGACTGAGGATGACCACTGGATTGGAGATGGGCCTCTGGTATTGCAATGTTAGAAACTGAGCCCCATTTTCCCTACAAATGATGCCAGGTTCAGCAAGAAAACTACCCCAAAAGGGTCATTCATAAACTAGAACTCTGAATGTCTACCAATCAGTGTCTACAGTAATCCTAAGACTTGATTGTAGATGGGTCAGCATTGCAGAGAGAAATCCAAATAAACATACTTAAGAAATCTTAAGAAGGTCCTCCATCATGAACAGCTGATATCCAAGCTAGCACTGTGTCATAACAATGCATATAATCACAGAAATGAGGAAGCATTTGGTCCAAAGGCATTCCATGTGCCTATTGCTTGTATAAGAATAGTATAAGAATCTCTGGAAAAGGGGGCTCAGTTTCTCACAGTGCAATACCAGAGGCCCATCTCCAATCCAGCAGCCATGCTCAGTGAGCATGAGGTCAGTTAAGATGATAAAGCGGGAAAGAGGGAAAGTTGGTAATGAACTTTCATTTTCAGAATTCTATGAACCTTAGTCGAAATGACCTAGTATTTGTGGTCTCCAAGACAAGATGAATTTCTTGAGAAAATGACTGCTTTACCAATGGCTGCGAAACAGGGACAGATTCTTTTTTAGTTGTTTCCTATATTAGCTTTAAATTGGAAATGTTTTTATTCATTTATTTTTGAGATAGAGTCTTGCTCTGTTGCCCAGGCTGGACTGCAGTGGCACGATCTTGGCTCGTGGCAACCTCTGTCTCCCAGGTTCAAGCCATTCACCTGCCTCAACCTCCCAAGTAGCTGGGATGATAGGCTCCCGCCACAATGCCCAGCTAATTTTTGTATTCTTCTTAGTAGAGTTGGGGTTTCATCATGTTGACCAGGCTGGTCTCAAATTCCTGACCTCAAGTGATCTCACCTCAGCCTCCCAAAGTGCTAGGATTACAAGTGTGAGCCACTGCTCCCAGCCCAGGAACATTTTAACAGTGCTTGAAAAAAAAAAATAAATAAAGAGCTCTTAAATTTGATTATTTTTCTGATTTAATTTCTCAGTGTTAAGAATATACCATTTTATGCCTCCAAATTCATTTTAATTTATGGAAGCGGTTTCTACCTCTTTGTAAAGTTGGTTATCAGTGCCTGTAAGTCAGATCGTACACCTTGGAATCACAGCACTAGGTCATTCCTGCACATTAAGTGTGAGGATCTCTGGCCGCAACCCTCACAGATGTTGCTTTTATAGCAATATACTTTTCAAAAAATACAATATATGTAGGTAGATGGATAGATAAACAGATGGTTAGATAGATGATAGATAGATAGATAATAGATAGATAGATAGTTGATGATAGATAGATAGATAGATGATAGATAGATAGATAGATGAGAGATAGGTAGACGATAGACACACAGATACATAAATTCTCACAATAAGGATTCTGGTGAGAGTTTCCTACTGAAGCTATTAGAAAATACACATTTTAATTTTCTCTTACTACACTGCCAACTAGATGTGGAGTTTCTAGCATGTCGAAGGAGTTCAGTCGATGTAGAATGAATGAATGCAATACATGCAATTTGGCTTCAGTCAGATGGTAGTAATAAAAGTACACAAATTTTAACAATTAATTACCTCCTCCAGAATTTTTTCTTTTGAACATAACATTTTATTCTTGGAGGGATTATATATATATAAAACGACAGTTTAGAAAATAAGTTTTAGGATCAACTGGACCTCACCTAAATCTGGGCAGTTTTTCAGCTACCTTAAACCTCCCTTCCCACCTCAATAAAATGGGAAGAGCTGTATACCCACCTTACGGTCTCGTTAGGAGGGTTAATGAAGAAAATTCATGTAAACGGCTAAGTAAAGTGACTAAAAGATAAATCCACAATCAATGTTAGCTAATACCATCATCATCCTTGTCATTATCTTCGCTGTTTTAATCACATACTGAATTCACTGGACTTTCAAATGGAGGGCAGCTTTTCATATTTGCTTTCTTACCAGCACAGGAAGATTTTTCTGATTTTAAAATGAGGATGTTAAGGGGTCATATTGAACAACATCATTACCTGAGGTGCAATTGCTGGGATACAGGATGACCAGGTGTGTCACTAAGCACTGATTCTAGGAAAGGGAGTCTCCAAGTTGATCAAGTTTCTAAATGGAGTTGATAAAGCTAAGTTTTTAAGACAGCAAAAACAAGCAAATAATGTCTTTAAATTATTGCAATGCCATGAAGTTATGTCTCCATGAAATATAGCAGGTATAGCTTTTGAGAGGGCTTGAGTTTAAGCTTCAGAATGCTAAAACTCAGTGACGGTTCCTTGCTGGAAATAGCTACTTTGAGATGGTAGAACTGAATCGATTAGGAGAAAATAGGGGGCCTCCTCAATGCATTACTGAAATCCAAAGAGCTCTTTGTATTGTAGAGATTATCTTTTTATCATTCCACAAAATTAAAGCTTAAAAGTTCTATCCAAAAACCTAGCTATGAAGAAATCCTCAAGGGTCTCCCATCCATGTGATAACCAGGCAGTACACAGGATTTTAATCAAAGGCCAGTGGCTGTCTACGTGACACAGAAGCACTCCCACATATAGAACCAGTTTGTGAGGTTCATTCTCTTCTTCACAATTCTACAGCCTAGCTGCACAATTGCCTCTTTTGTTTGTATAATCTCATGGAATGAGTCGGCATACAAGGCAAATAAGAAACCATGGGAAATTTTTGTCCAAACCTTGCTTCATGCCTGAAGTTCAACTGTGTTTGGTTAACCTTCTATTTATTCCTTCTGTTTCCTTCAGGTGACCTTTTTGGTCTTAGCTTTTGCCATGGCACGCCATGGCACACAGTGGCTCAATGGGACTCTGGCACCATGTGACAAAGAAACTCTTATGAGCTGTCTATGAATTATTTCATTCATCAGGTGCACACATTGGCATTCCCTTTGAATGCCGCCAACCCTGCCACTGGAAACGGGAAAATGTCAACCCTACACATCGGTACTTCCCACCCTTCAGATACTGAAGTCAAACAATGGATGGTGAACTCCAATTTTTGTTTTCTGTCCAATTATTTTCCTGTTGGATAGTCTAAACTGCAATTCAGATTGTTGACCCTGGAAAAGTCAGCTCATTGAATCAGTAACAGGATGCTTTTCCTATGTATACAGATAAATGGAGAATTACACAGTGCATTGCACTTGATCATGCAATTGCCTGACATGAAAGTAACAGGGCTACCTCACATGCCTTGTGACCAGTTTACTAGCTTACCCTTCTCTAGGAAGCAGAGTAATTAATCATCATTCTGTGATAGTGTATACACATTGCTGCCAACAAATAGGGAAGTGCTTACAGAGGGCAATACATCTAAGCACTATGAAACATTAGTCATACATCTGATTAAAGGGTATAGTGATCAAGCTGAAAACCTGCTAGATGGTTAAACTAAGAGCAAGCATGGCTAATTTTCTGTTAAGAATTAAGACAGTCTTTTAAGTGCACTGTGAAGCTATGATAGGAATAAACAAGGGACCTGGTTGGAAATGAAGTGAGAAAGCAATGATACAAATGAAGACAGGACTTGATTTTCAACAACATCAACATCAATCAGAGGAAAGTACCTGTGAATTTCCTGAAATGACTTGCTGGAGGGTATTTTGTGGTAACTATATTACTATAGTCACTTTTTTTCATCAATTAGTATTGTTAAAGAGAAGCGTGGCTATAGAGTTCCTAACAGCAGCAAAAAGTAAATTCCCTCCAATTAAGTAGTCTAATAAGCTATTTAGGATTTTACCACTTAACATTCTTTCCTTCCCATTTAATTTTGGCTTTCACTTGGATGTCATCTTGTTGAAAATCCATCACAGAAAACTATGTGGAAAAAAAAGATAATGTTGCTAAGTGCCCCTGATGTTCAAAAACGAGCAGAAGCACAATATTTTTTCTAAACCACCCCAGGAATTTTTCTAATAATTCAGCTTCTTCCTACTAGAAATTAATATATGAAAATATATGAAGATGGTCAATATGCAAATTCAATCACACTAGCTACTTGCCTTCAGTAAGTGCTATATGCATAAATTTGAAACAATACAATATTTTAAGGTTCTTGATTATAATAATGTCTTGGTGTGCATATGTGCATGTATAATTACATCCATTTAATTTAATCATGAAAATATTATAGGATCATTTGGTTTTCTCCTCGAAAAGTTCTCTTACACTTTTCAATTAACTAATTTCACTCTGCCCCTTTATAAGTCAGCTAATGGTAAATAATGGGTTTTGAGCTAAACAGAATATGGTCACATTCCTCTGGAATTATGCACAGAAAAGAGTCATGTGGGAAGGTGGTGGCCTCTTGCCCTTAGCCTACATCCTAGTCATGGAACAGTGTTAAGCTTTTCAGTAGAACCTGGTCCTCAAAATACTCAATTTCATAATCATTTCTTCCTACAAGTTTCCAGTGTCCCCAGTGCTAAGAATTTGCCCTAGGGCAGTCACCTGATTACAACAGAAGAGACCTGGAAACCAGCCCACGTGACCCCACATTCCACATGCTTGACTAGAGTAGAGCTTTTGGGACTCTGCATAGTTACTGGAATCACATGGACTATAATGAGGGAAACATGGGGGTGGAGGACATTTAACATTCTCCATGCACAAGGAGAACAGATAACGCCCCAGTAAGTGGAAAATAAAAATGGGCCATTTTGGATGGAAGGGAGGAAGCATAACATGAAGGTTATTTCATGCTACCCTTCCCTTACCAAGAATATCTTATTTTCACTCTCAAAGAAAATCTATGTTTCTTTTCCCCAACATGCTAACAGAGACCAGTGAAAAGAAATAGGCTGCTTTGTGTCCATCAATAGAATCTATATACCATCTTTTCCCCCAGGGATTAATTCAGCTTTTGATTAAATCTTTCTGAGATTTAAATCATGATGTTACAAACCTCCAAGGAACTCCTCTATGAGTTGTGACCTTCTTTATTACTCTCTGTCATTTGATAAAGTACAAAGATTGATTTATAATGGAGTGTAGTATGTTTGAAAACAAGAAATAGCAACGACAATTGCAAGATATAAGATTAATATAAATATTGCAAATGGAATGTTTTAGTTAATATATTCTATAATTAATACTGAGTTACAACTGTGTAACTAGTAATACTACTGTCGAGCCAATATAACAACGTTATTAGGGCTGTAAATTATATCCAATGATTAGCTAAATAATTCTACAAAGAAGAGAAAACCGGCAATGCTAAAAAATAATTTCAACTCAATACCATATTGTTTATAGTTTAGACAGATTTGGTTTGGAGGACTTTTGAATTGAGACAATCTTCTCTTAAAAAAAGCTGCATCAAATGTTAATTTATGTTCGTCAGCCAAATTTTGGTTTTAATAATTATTTTGCCATTAGTATTAATAAGAATGGAAGTGATTCAATGTTTTGAGGACAATATGAAATAAATCCTTTATCTCAATCAAGATATTCCAGTACGAAACTAGCAGCTACTAATGCTGCTTCTGAAAACCCCTCATTTTCTCTCTGCCTTCAAAAGATTTGTTAGGGTAAAAAGTTAACCATTTAGGGATGAGTTCTAATGTCCTTGCTGGTTCCAACTAGATTAAAAATGTCTTATGCAACTTAAGCATCAGTAGAAAAGTCAGAAACTGATACTTACACATTGAAACTCAGGGGTGCTTGGTATCCACAGTTTCAGATAAATGCAATATTTGGGTCAGATAATGATAAGTTTTTATTTCCATTCTAATAAAATAATTGATGAATTTTATGCTGGTATAAAACAATCCATGAGGAGTGTTTCTTATGTAATTTAGCAGATTTCAATGCACTTCTGATAGCTCTTATCACATTTCCAGTACTTACAAACACTTTCTTCTCTCTAGGAGATGGAAATGCTGGGATATATTTAGCCACCTCTCCCCAATGTTGTTTATTTTGAGTCTTGCAATGCAAATGGTTGGGAATGAGAACAATCATCTGAAATTGGGCAAGGGCATTCTCTGTCATTAGGACCACCATCATCTACCAGGCACAATGGACATCCTGACAGCACAATGTGTCTTCAGCTATCAGCTCATCCCATATTTAACTAATCCGATGACTTCCATACGATGGGGAACTGCATCCTGTTACAAGTTTCAAAAAATATTCAGTCCATCTACAACAAAATTGCTTTCTATGCTGAATATTCAGTGTGTTTTTCTCTAGGGGAAAGAACTTGTACTTAAAAATACACACTTCTCAGGGTTAAGTACAAAAATAGAGCTAATCCATTTGATAAAATCCCATGTCACTTTTCACCTCTGAACGTTCATTATAGAAATCACCACGTCTGCTTTTGCCGTTTAAAAAAAGACAAGCTACAGAAGGTGCACATTACCTTAGAGCTGAAATGCATCCATGAATATGGAAAAGCAGGGAGAAAGGGAGAGAAAGCCAGAGAGGAAATGGAATAATAATAAGCGAGTAATGGATACTGATCTGAGAAACATGCCAGGAGTTTGGTTACGATAAATAAGAAAAGCAGAAGTAGATTTGAAACATTCGTTTCCCTTTATTAGCTCAGTGAGGCTGATGTGTACTGCACATTTAAAAAAAAAAATCACAGGAATTTTCATACAATGAATAAAACCACAACAATACATGTAGAATTGGCAGGTGGAAAAAAGGCCCGGCAAGGGCTCAACTAATCGCTCACTTTCCCTCTTCAGCATAGTTCAACCAACAGTATTACACTTTCACCTACAAATCTTAAAGTAGCTCCATCAAATCAGCAGTTCACATTATTGAAAATGTCTGTCACATAGGTACAAATTTAGAATCATCACATTATATAGTACATGGCTATTCTAGGTCATCTATAGATCAGGTCTTAGACTACAGTGATTGAAGTTCTCATTACGGCCATCAAGAAAGGACACATAATCATTACCTACTGGAAGCTCACATCTAAAGGCATGAAAAGGTTTCCTTTTTTCAACTGACCCAAACATCATACCCCAATAGTGCAAAGTTCCCTCTCTGCTGCTTTGAATGTTGACAGCCCACCCGTTGTTCTCGGAGTCATTTAGCAAAAATTGATTTTGTTGCACTGGAAGAATTATTCTGCTATATCTCTTTAAAAAAAGAAAAAAAAACCCACATTACTAAAGCACCAGTTCGGTTACCAAAATTGTAGATGTGGTACTTACCACAGCATGAAAGCAATGGCCCACGGTCATCTAAAAATCCTACAGATCTATGCTGAAATTTGCCTCCAGTGATGATGGGGTACACGTATTCATTTGAAATATTCTCTCCCAAAAAAATAAAAATAAAAATGAGAGGAGCACAGCTTACATTTTGATGGGCTACCCACAGTGTCTGCAGAAGATACAAAAGCTCCACCAATTTTAGATGCAATTTGAAGTCCATTGAGGAAAACTATCTTCATGGTAACAATATTCGTCAGGCCAGAGGGGGGATAAATTAATCCTCAATATGATATCTGTAGTGTTGTCTTTTGATAAGAAAAGAAAAGTATTCCACTCATGTCAACAATCCAGGGCAAAAAGGAGAATGTATTTAAAATTGGATCACAAAAATTTAAAGGCAAAATAGAGAACACATCTGGTCCTTCAACACATAATAGGATTTACTAAATATCGATTTCTTAAAAATAATTTATTGCTCTTAATAGTCTTTTTATTATTATTCTACAACAGAAGATACTCAAAATTCAGAAAGAAAGACTGTAAACTTTAGTTTGGCGTTCACACAGAGTTAAAATACCTGCATTTAACCTACAGAACAACAAGAATTAGGCGGATTAAAGATGTGTTACTGTTGTAACGCAGAACCTGTGAACAAGTTTTTATTTCGTAGTATTTTTATTGCTTTCTATCTACTTAGAAATAAGAAGCCAAAAAATCAAGCAAGCATCCGACAGGACAAACAGTGGATTCACTCAGAACACAATATGCTGGTGATAAATGAATGCAGCTATCAAAATTAGCTGCATTGGCCTGGGGGTGAAATCCATCTTAAAAGATCGTGTTGGGTGAGAGAAAGGAAAAGAACAATTAAGTAGTAGGTGTATCATGTCTTCCAGAAAAGTCATGTCAGCCCAACAGTAATCAAATCTCAATTTAGAAACTTGAATACACACTCCAAACGTTACTGAATTCCATTCCAGGGACTCCACACTCAGATGAAATCCTGATGCTCAAAATGGAGGTTTTTCTGAAGTTTTTATTGAATTTAGCAGAAGCAATGTCATCAAGAACAACATCATGGTCACGTCAGAGGCCATGCTAGTGCAAGTAGAAACACTGCTTCTGCAAAAGCTGAATTTCCCAAACGAAGTACTTACACCCCAACCTGACAATTGTCATGCATCCTAGGTAGAAAATTTCCACTGGCTTTATTATTTTCATCATCTCATAATTTATAATAAATAGGCTATCTGCAACTGATAAATATGTCTCTTTAGTAAACAAAGGAATGAAATATCAGTATTTATACAGGATGCATAACTGTAAAAAATACAGATAAATACCATCATCATACTCTGCCAAGGGAAAGAAATACTGGCTTCAAAGATAGTCTTCAGACACACATTAATTATTGTAAAAATCATACTATAATTATTACCTCAGCATTTTGTATCAAATTAAAATCACAAAAATTAAAACAAAACAGCATTTTAAAAAGATTTTTGACTTCTAGTTTCAAAACTACTGTTGATAGAGAAAATAAAAACATTTCTTAATGGTTACCCATTGAGAGACTTTACATAAAATCATGATATCTTCTAGAAAAATTTTAGATGAGAAAATTTCATTCCCCTAACAAATCCAGTGTATAAAACTTCAAAGAAAAACAAGCGACAAGAAAATGTGGAAAAATATCGCAGAAGTGGTTAATACCTTTAGGGGACTAGGATATTTTTTGACAAGATGCTTAGATCGAAGCTCACCTAAGGGATGGATGTGCGGAAAGCATCGTTTTGCTCTTGTTGCACTCAACAGACACACACACTGTCTTTTTGTTTTTACAATCAAATATATATAAGCAGTTAAGTTCAGCTTCTAAATATGTTAGTGTACAATAATTGTTTCACCTCATAATTACATTTGAATATTCTTGATTAAGAAAAATTTAGCAGTTTTGAAAAGAAGGCTGCATTTACAGTGCATAGCTGTAACAAAAAAAAAGAACATTGTTGTATAGTATATACATAAAATAAAAATACTCCATTTAACATTTGTAAATACTTAACTACATCAGAGAATGTAGCAATTACACTATCTGAACACATCTCAGAGAGTTCTACCCAACTCTCATTAGTAATGTAACCCGGTGTCCGCTCCTCAGAAAGAACCGCTGAACAAGCTGCACGCTTGACCATTGACAAGGCTTTTGAAATTTGCAGTGGAAGATCAACATTTTGGACATTTACATGGGTGTCAGGATAAAGGACGAACTACAGAAACTTCAAAATGTTAGGAAATTTTAGCATTCTGGTGCCCGCAGTATTCTCTCCCACCCAGATTCCATGGCAAAAGGAAAAAGAAAAAAAAAAAAAAGAGAGAGAGAGAGACAGGATATTAGTTCTATGGAACCCGTGGTTTCTTCAGGATTGTCATATAATCATAACGTTATGAGAGAAAGCTTGCTTCAAGTTGATTCTGCACTTTCTTAAAAAAACAGAGTACAAAGGCTGATGCCCAGACATCAGCAGCTGTCATTTTAGGGCGGTTTGTGGTTGGTCTGGTTGGTTGGTTGGTTGATTAGTTTTCTTTCCTTTTTAATTTATATATATTTATACTTTTTTTTTCCTTTAGAATAGAATATGAACATTTTGAAGTTCTAGGTTTTAAGTGTGTCTTCATGGAACTGCTGCCATTTGAAATGGTTTGCCCTTGCACATTCTGGTCAGGTGCCCCCAGTCCTCACATGTACCCACACACACTTCCCCTAAACCAAGCACACACACACAAACACACACACACGTACATGTGCACACACACACTCCATTACCAAGAGACTCCAGGAAAAGCAAAGCTGACACCCATGAATAAACATGTGCTTACTGGATATCATTCTGTCTCTTGCCTCTTCAGCAGCTGTGTTCATGTAAACCATTGTCATTGTTGTTGTTGTTGTTCTTGTTCTTGTTGTATTGTTGTTGTTTTGTTTTGTTTTTGTACAGAGAGTGTAAAGTAGGAGAAATTCCTAAGTATGACTTGCAATAGTCTGTTAGGGAAGGACGCGCTGTCCCATGAGGTATTCACCATCCCTCTGTCATCCTCAGCTAGGGAACATGTTACCTGCGCAAGCTTCTCTGAGCTTCTTTCAGTAAACTATCAAAATCCAGAGAGTCATACTTGCTCTTGGTGGAAGCAGGGTCAAAGTCATCTGAGTTCGAATCTGAAAGAAACGCAAGCCAGTTTAGACACACACTTTGCTGATGGCCATTAACTCAATCATTCCAATTAAAGATGACCAGATTTGATAACAACTTATCCAATCAATATACTTTAAAAAACAATCTCCAGATTTTATTGGATATGCATGGGTACATAGGAAGAGGATGGGGAGTACTGAGCTTTCAAAAATACTCATCTGTTGACTCATTTTAGGTTTAAACACTCCTGGGAGTTTGGCAGAGCAAACGTTAATGTATCTCTGGCAGATAATCATACTCCCCTTCCCACCAGCATGTCAGATGACTTGCCCACGGTTCCTCAGTAACTTAGATGTCGACATGAGAGTATAAGCTGGAACTAATTTTCCTATTCAATGGGATTCATTTAATTGAGCATAAAATCCAGTTGAGTATGAGAGAAAGAATCATGATAACTTCCCCTAAACTTCAACCTGCTGCTTCTCTTTGAGGCAGGAGGGGACATAGGATGTGGTCCTCTACTTCTGTACCTCTGGGCATCCCAGAAATATTGGTGCAAATTCTCCTCAGACTGGAAGGTCAAGAGAAACGCTTCACCTCCCAGGAGAGTACATTTGGAGAGAGGAAATAAAGTGTAGGTATAAATAAAGCCATGCCCTTCTTGGACTCTTTAGCTAGTCCAAGTCAGCTTTCAGGCAAAGTTTCACATGCTGCTTCAAGTAGCCCTTAACAAAACAGATATGTTTTAGCAATATTGAATGCAAAGTAAAATTATGTTAAATATTCCTGCTTTTTCTTCACTGAATTCTACAAAAAAGTCAGATATTTCTGCTGCTCTTCGAAATAAGAAAGGGTGGCTTAGAACCATAATAAAAAGCCGCTTGTAAATAGATTAATTCTTTTTGAAAACATTTATTTGAAGAAAAACAAAACCATTCTGGAAAACTAACAATTCTACCAAAGTATAAGCACTCCCATGCTTTTCCCAGAGTAAGTTACAAAACAGAAATGGTCAAAGTAATAGAAGAGTGTAATACTAGATCCTACAGAGGCATAATCGTTGACCTAAAAAGTTGTTTTGCTGACAAGATTGCAGTGCCCCAAGCTCCTTAGCCTGACCATCCCCTTTCCCAAGCTTCAATCTACCTTTACATACTTAGATTTAAAGACAAGAAAATGTCTTTACTTATGTTTTCCTTGCATTCTCATCATCTTTTGTCTTTACTGACTTTTTTTCAGCAAGTTTTTTTAAGGTAAGAGTAACAAGAACAGTTACAATCTTAATCATAAAAAACAGAGACAAAACTGGCCAATCTTTCCTCAATAACATCTTAAATAGTCAATTCTTAAATTACACTGCCTTCAAGGCTTCTCTTCATAGGCTAATGAATGGTTTTCTTGTATTGCTAAGGCCTCACAGACAACTGCTGTTCAAAACAAAATCTTTTTTGTGGAGACGAAAAAAAATGTCTAGCTCATAGCTAGAGATTAGTCTGAAATCATAATTCCACTCACATTGTAGATCAAGAGGAAAGATTCCTCCAATGATGGAGTCTGTGATAAAAGTCAGCCTGGAACCATCAAGGAAATATATACATACCTTTCCTTGAGGAACACTTTGAGAATACTTTAAATTTCCTAACTTTGCAATATGCTAAGTAAACTCTAGAATTTCAGTGTTTCTGTATTTTGATTAGCAAATATTTTAAAAATTGTGAAATAGTAGTTCTCAAGAGTTTCTTCACTGTGAACTACAGTATTTCACATATGTACCCATTTATATAGGCACACTGTTACTCAGAAAACAACCAAAAAATATTTGGTTACATGAGATGGAATGTGGTTACATTCAATTTCTGAGGCAATAACATCTACTCTGCCACTTTCTCTTCTGCTAATGAAAGGATATTGGAATACAGTAAGCTAGAATAAAAATGTTATAGGAATAACTCAAAAAACCACTCTAATTTTTCAAAATAAATTGTTATAAATAATAATACTGTATTATTTGAAACAAATAACATCACACTTATATTCCCAGCACCTGGAAAACTGTTGGCACAAAGGAGGTACTCAAATTAATATTTATTAAAGGAATATACTAATCTTAAGCACTAAAATATTATTAAAAACATTGTTGAAAATATTTATATTGGGATGTGGGAATGATTTATCAATGAATGGCAAAGGAATACATAAAGTTATATATATAATCAAGAATATTTATAATACAATAAATTCATTTCAGTTAAATAATTTATAATGTATGTGACATTTATTTTTTTGTATGTTTAAGTTATATAACATCACTAATTTCTAATCAAAATTATTACATTCATAATACTGACCCATTTTTCTTTTTGGATACTGTAGTCCTACTTTAATTTCTCTTCGCTTTTCCCCTCTGATTTTTTTTTTTCATAGAGGTCTTTAGAAAGATCCATTTGCTTATAAGACAGTAAATAGAAAGATACACAGACTACAGACTGAAGAACTTAAATCTTGGCTTCAGTGTTTTAACCTTGATTAATTCATTTTAATCTCTCACTCTCATTCATAAAACTGGGTCATAAATAGTAGCTGAAATTATGTTTTGCTCTAACAATATTGTAGTCACCATTATCTAGTTTCAATAGTAGAGAAATAGGATGTATATAAGCTGACTTAATTTGGGAAAGCAAGTAAACAGAAAGAAAATTGGTTAACTCTATCTAAAATGATAGGTTACTTTCCTGCCTTGGCAAAATTAATCTGTCACATCATTTTTATTTTACTGTTGTGACATATGTGTAAGCTCCCAATCAGGACATCTCCCATGCCCTGAAGCATGCATGGATACTAAATATGGTGAGCATAAGAATATTTAAATTCTTCGGGGAACAAAGAAAAGACACATGAGAATGTTTTTGAGTTTCAAAGCTGATTCCTAGAGTTGTCTTCCATTTTAAAACGACTTTACACTTCTAACATCTCATCCCCATCATTTTAAATTATAATCCTAGCCACTATTTATTAAGCACCTATGTTATGCCAGACACCATGTTAAGAACATCACAAACATTTATTTAATCTTCAAAATAACACTATACAGTATTTCACAAATAAAGAAGCAGAACTGAAGGGGTTGAATTGTTTGCCCAATGGCAGTGGTAAGCCAGATTTCAATCTCAGGTCTGCCCGATTCCAAAGCCTAGCCTCTTTGGACTATACAATGCTGAAGCCCAGGAAAAAATCTACCTTTGTGCCATTGTAGAGCTTGAGGGAATTGGAAAAATCCATGCTACTACAATGCACATCAAACATACTTTTCAGAAAATACAGAGTGAGCTTAGCAATGGCAAAGTTTCTATTGCTGCCGGCTAGGCAGGGAGATAACGAGAGAGGAAGCATTCTTCTTAGAAATATTTCATGGAGGCTCCAGTTCAATTTGGAAATACCATCCAATCCTCCCTCTACCAGTGATGAATCATGATCAAAAGGCCCCTCTAGGTAGCTTATTTTAAACTCTAGATGTTTTGAGAGACTAGAAACACCCTGGCCTTCATCACTGAAGAAAATAAGTCAAATCAACTCAAGACTTCAATCTGTCTTGACTGTTTTTATCAGCCAACATTTGAACAAATGACTTGCTATGTTCTATATTTTCATCCCTAGCCCTCTATCTTTCAAACAGTCAGCTGCCTCTCCCCTGCTTCCCACTATCTATTTAGCTTGTGGAGTGAATTATAGCATATTCCCTCTGAACAATGTGCATCACCTGTATCAATTACTCTAGGAAGACATTCCTTCATTGGACAGAAGAAAAAAATCCCTGTATTTGGTATTCAATATTTCTTTCTTCATACCAACCCAGAGAAAGTGCAAATAGACATCTAATAATGCTGAGGACTAGATTTATATATTAATTTTATGATTAATATTACAAATGAATTTAAAAAAATGATGTCATATGCACAAGGCATTTGCCACTTCCCTTCCTCAAAGAATTTAAGGGCTTACAATGCACACATGAGATAGGGAATGACATGCAAAGGAACAAAATTAAAATTGGAAATGAAATTAAGATGTCCATTATCACATTATTTATAATATTGAAAAATTAAAAATTAAACAAATGTTTAGCTACAATGTAATGACTAAATATAATGTTACTATTCACTCAGAAAAATATGGTGCAACAATAAATTATTTTTAATCTTGTAAATCACAGCAGGACATGAATTTATATATTAATTGAGAAAAGTAGAATTTGGAAGTTTATATATTTAAATATATATATAACTTCAATGGTAAGAAATTAGACATTCTGAGACAAAATACTGGAAGGCGAATCACTTCGTTGGTAATAGTGGCTATTCCTGGGTGACAAGTTGATATGTGATTTTATTTTTTTTTTAATTCTCCACATTTTACCCTTTGAGTCTATACAACTTTCATAACAGGAAAAATAAATACTATCTATGCTTCAGTTTCCTTATCTGTAAAATGGGGATGATAATATACAGCTCCTAGGATCGTTCTAGCAATTAAATGGAAAATGCTTACAATGCTCCTGGCACAGTGTCTGGCATATGGAAGCACTCAACAAATAACAGGTGTTTTTTTAAATTTTGTTTTAAAGAAAACATAGTGTGATTTAGTATATGAAATTTAATTTTCTTCTCTCTAGCTGTAGTTCATAGAAAATGATAATTCTAAGTAGTCTGTGAAATAATAAGAAAAAAATGAGACTTTTGCATATTCTGTTCCATAAAACAATGATGGCAATGCTATGGTTTGTGAAAGGATTCAAGGTAAGCCTAGAAAGCAAAAATAGGTTACAAACACACACACACACACACAAATCATAAACACATGTAGACACAATACCCACACACATACACACACAGACACATGATATCTACACACATCTGCACAACACATGCACACACAAAGCACAATACCATAGACATACATGTTTAATATTCATACAACACACACACAGTAACCACACAGATACACGCAATGCATGCATTCACAAAATATAATGTTGCATGCACACACAACACACAGAAATCATGAACACATGTAGAAATACACAATATTCACATACGTACCTACCACAATTTTCAGCACCTGAGTAGATGGTACAAAGAATTTACGTCTGTCCTTTCTTACCAAAACCTAGGCCCCTTTCTTCTGAAACTGTCTTATATATTTTTCTTAAAAATCGGTATTCAAACATTCCCTTTAGCAAAATAAAGTGATGGCTCAACCCAAGGTGCCTACGGATTATGTTTGCTCCCATCTTGGGCTCTACATTGTGGATTCCTCATTCTACGTACAATAAAATCCATACCTAGGTCTGCATAGTTAGACTTGAAAAATTGCTTGCGTCCACAAAAGTACAGCTCGAAGTCAGTTTCGTTCGACCTGCGCAAAGTGTATCCATTTTCAAGAGCAGCAAAAGCATCACAGGTATAACGGTAGGTAATGAAACCATAGCTGTCTCTGCAACAGACAAAGAAGAGTTCAAAGCTGGTTAAGAAGCATTAGCATATGGGACTGTAACCCTTTCTATTTTGTTAGACTTCTCCGGTGCCAACGTCTGAGCCACTGCATCCATTTATCAGTGTGATTGTCCTGTCAAGCAGCTAAATACTTATTTCTGGGACGGGAAATCTCAACTAGAAAGATTAATAAATAGGGATGAAAGAAAATAAATAAGGTTCTGAACTCAACATGTCATCTGTCAAAGCACTTACATTGGCAACTCCCATCCCAGTAATCTTATGGCCATAATTTTTTACATATGTCAGCTTCTAAACAAGAAATAATCTTTGAGATTCTCACCCATCATCCCGCAGATTTACTGTGCACTCCTCAATTTCACCAAAAACTTCAAAACGGTCCCTCAGTTCTGTCCGTGTTGTGTCAGGTCTGATTTTACCGACATAAATCACACGGCGTTCTTCCTATGAGGGGAAAGAAGGAGACGGTTTTGCTAGTTCTGGAGATGGGAAAGAAGCTAACTCTCTAGAAACATTCATAGTGTACAATCATGCATAATAAACCCCACTGAGTATAGCAATTAGAGCAAAACATACACTCTAACTGAAGGAAAGACTACATTTGAACCAAGTGTTAATTCCCATTTCAATATCAATCTCTTCTCGCTCACATACATTCTTCTCTTCACCTCTACTCTTTTCTACCTTTCCTATCTGTCTCTGTTCTACTCTCAGATAAACTGGATGTATTACAAAAGAAATCTGTATAATGTACTTTTTAAAAATCATGGAACAATATTTATTAAATATTTGAACATTTGTGACTGGATTATTAATCAAAATTGTTATGAAACTGACCTGGCTTACCAAACTATTACATTTCTCATTAATGAAGAATTCTCATAATGAAATGAATAAATTCTGACATCCTCAAAAAGAGTGGCTCTTAAACCCTACTATAAATAAGAATTACTTGGGGTGCAGGTTAAAAATGCAAATTGTTGGGTTTTATCCCAGCTGTACTAAAAAAAAATGTAAGATAAGGTTCTACAACCTTCATTTTTAACAAGCACACCCCAGCGATTTTGATTCAGGTGGTCCAAAGACAATAATTTAAGAAATGCAGTCTTAAATGTAGGCCATTTTAAGCCATGAGTCTCCAAAGAATAAGAGCTAAATAAAAGAGGCTATAAATTTCACTTTGCCAATAAATCTAGTCTTATTTTAGGAACAGACTAGAGGGGTGTGGCCTAATTTTCACAAGTGGAGTCAATATCATCATAATCTGAAAGTCATCAGCAATTTATAACCTACAAAATATAGAAATAATATTTCACAACCTGAGGATAAATTTTTCCTTTAACGCACAGCAACGCATTCTTAGTGTAAGAGGCAATCCTATAACTCTCGTTCCATGAAAATAAGGCCGAAGTTATAATGTCTCTCAAAGTTTTAAGAACATAAAGAGTTAATGCAAAGAACGTGCTCACCAACTAGTTTGTATATATACCAAGGACAAACAAGGATAAAATGAATTTAAGGTTTCAGAGATTTAAGTTAGGTTGAAGCAAAGACTAGAAACAGAGGACTGAGGTACAGAGTTAGCTTGCCCAAGAGTTTTCTTTGGAGGTGCTGAGAGTCCCTGGTCTTGGATGATGAAAGGAGTAATTCAGGCTGAAAACAAAAAGATGGCCTATCTTTTTTACTGAATGTCTGGTATTTGGCAAAGAATCTGGTAAGGAGTAGGCATCCAACAAGCATTTGTGAAATGTAACTGAACCATTCACAGATCCTATATCTTCCTAGATGATAAGATTACTAATGTGTGGGCTTATTCTACCATATGTAACATTCCTGCCTCTATATTTTATTAGGAAAGTAAGTTCATCTGAGCCTCAGGTGAAAATAATCAACTATCTACTTGACATCTCAGGTTGGTTGTGCCTGAGGAACCTCAAACTACACCAACCTTACCAAAACCCAACCCTCTAGCCTTGCCCTCTTCCCATTTGGTGCTTTCTCAATGTTGTTGTATTAGTGAAATGAACACCATCTAGCCAGTAATTTAGGACAGAAACTTAAGTACCTCCCTTTACTCCTTTCTCTTGGTTGTCTTCACATATCTAATCATTCATTAAGTCCTACTGATTCATATCTCCTAAATCTCTCTCTAGTCTATTTGCTTTATTCCCTTTGTCCTAAGCCAAACTTAGGACAGCTTCTCTTTCTGGACTAGTATAACAAACAGTCTCTTAACTTGAATCTGCGTATACGTTTATTCTCCTCCAATCTATTCTTCCATTATTGTTAGAATAGTCTTTGCCAAGAAAACAGGAATCCAATGATGTCCATTAACTTCTAAAACATTCCAATGGTGTCTCATAACTTTTAATGAAAGACCTAAATCATTAACAAGACCTACAAGGCCCTGTATGCTCTGGACTTGTTGTCACCATGGGCTTTATCTCTCATATCACATTCTTTCTGTGACTCTCTTTTCCAGCCATGTTCAGCTTCTACTAGTCTGGTATATACTGTGCACCTTTCTTACCAAAGTCTTTGCACATGCTGTTTCCCTGCTACCGGAACACCCTATTCACACTGCACCACTCCCAAGCCTCTCACATACACATAGTGTCTACACGAATCTTGAGCTCAGCAATCACCGTTTTTTTTTTTCTGAGACTTGCAATGAGATCAGAATTCCTATTAGTTGCTCTTATGGAAAACTCTCCTTTCCAATTGTAATTAATACTTTACCCACTATTTAATATCCACCTCCCCAGGATAATAAAAGCTAATGACAGTAGAGGCCATATCTGTTCTATTCACTACTGTGTTTATTTTAAATAAAGCATTGAAACATAAGACTATCAATGAATATCTGTTGTAAAATCAATCAGTTACTAATCAATTATTCATCTTGAACATTTACCCAGTTCCCTTCATTACATCAAAGATGCCGAAGTGTGGTCTATATTCTCTGAGACTCTCCAGCACAAAGGAGAAGGAAAATTAGGTTTGGTGCTTTATCACAGGGAAAAAAAAACCTTGTTCATATAGCTTAGTTGAGTGAAGAAACAAAGATTTTCATAATTTGTTTTTACAGATTTACGTATAAGAAGTAGCTACATGTTTTCAGCTACATGTTTGCAGAGATCTCGCTCATACAAATCACTTGTGAAAATCAAAGGTAGGGGATAATAAACAGTTGGTAAAACATAACTCTTCTGACAATAGCCATTGAGCCTAAATAACTGATCCAATGAAGTAAACAGAGCAGGCTGCCTGATGCCCTTCCATGTAGATTGTATGTCTCAACTGAAGGCTGTGATTGTGCTGCTTCAGAGAACCAAGCACATCCTGGCAGTCAGGAAGTAGAAACGGATAGAGAGGCACATCCCAGACCATCTTTGCACACTTGAGCAAGGGAATCATAACACCACATTCCATTCTATTTACGCAGCCAGCTCTAGTCAAACAGCCAAATGTGATGGGACTGTTATCTAAACTTAAACTTCCTGGCGCCAGCTTTCATGGGTGTTAAGGAATTTTTTTTTAATGAGCCTTTTAGGAAAGTTACTACTGCATAGAGAGAAAGGAGGGGGAAATGCAGAAGTGAGAGAAAGATATTGAGCCATTGCAAAGAAATTGCTCAACTACCATTATGGGAATACACACAGCCTATGTATTCAAGGAAATTTGAAGTTAAAGTGAAAATCGACCATATGTATGCCCATATGCAGACATACTGGGACAGTCTCTGAATTGCAGCTTTATACGAAGTTGTATGCAACAATGATCACATACAAAATATAAACCAGAGGACCTTTTATAATGGATACTGATACATTCTACAGTAAAAAGAAGATATAACCTAGAGGGGAGAAACAGGAAACCAAAGGGCTGCTCCACAATGGCTTGAATTACCTGTTTGTCTACCATCTCTTTTTATGAACCACAGGAATGGGACCATGCCTCGCTACCTTACAAAGATCAGAGATTGAATACATGTTGAAATTCTTATTTGAGAAAATTACTGAAGTGCTTGATTTTCCTACTGCTAAAAATGAAAATAAAAGGCATCCAAATGCCTAGAAAGCAAAGACAAAAATCTTTCCAAGATTGGCCAAAATGTCTAGCAAAGAACTGATTCTTTTAAACATATTGCAGTTGTACTAGACAGATGAATAGATTTCATATCTTTAAAAAACCTTAACATTTGCAGCCAATTTTTCAAGACATTAATTTCTAAACAGGAGATGAAAGGAAAAGAAATCAAAATGCTTAATAACATTTTCAACTTCTTAAAGGCTTGGAGGAACTGTAAACCTTTGGAAACAGCTCCTTGAAAAATGATTTTCAGGCCAGTTTTCACTATTGAGGAGGGTGGAACATTTATCAAATAACTTTTAGCTTCAGTTTTCACAAAAGCTAGTATGCTGATGGGGTGGATAATAAAATTGAAGACTTATGTTGCATTAACAGCTACAGTAAATCCTCATTCTATCAAAACACGGGGGATAAATAAAGAAACAAAAAACTAACTGAATTAACTGACTTCACATTACTAAAACCTTTATCAAAAAGAGTCTAGAGCTTCCCAGTTAGCTGGGGGAAAATACACAATGGTTGTTTCTCATTAAATAAACTACTCCTGATAAAAGGGGTTTGACTAAGAAAAGGCAGAAGGTAATAGAGAGATGAACATTTGTTGAATTCTTACCTCTGCATTTGATGCTTTTTAATGGGTTATCTCTCTAAAATGTCCTGTTATGCTGGGTAACAAGGAAGAGCCTGATATAGTGTAGATTTCAGCTCTCTCCACGTTTCCAAGTCAGAATAATGTAACAATCTTTCCTTCTATGCTAAGGAAACTATATATCAACTTTGGAAATGAAAGACTGGAGTTCATTCCTGGATTAGCTGTAACCTGACTGCCTCAAAAATTGCAAAGATATTATAAATACCATGGGTGGATTCTAAAAAATGCTAAATAGTGTTTTTTTTCTTGTCCTTAATATTGATTATGTAATCTAATTCAGTAGGTATTCAATAAATGCCTACTACTAGGGGGTGTTCTTAGAGAAAAACAAAATTGTAGCATTAAATTTTCCAAAGAGTCCTCCATTCAAGTACTGTGTGCAAATATCCCTGCATAGCATCTAAAGCTGGTTAATGTGAATATGTCCAGGTAGTCTACTTAAGAGCTAAGAGGCAAATAAAAGCTAACATGCAAGTAAACACACTGGTAAGTCAGAAAACATGAAAACTATAGAGTATGGATAACTACTTTTTAAAAGAGCTCTACTGAAGTATAATTGATATATCAAAAATTGTACATATTAAATATATACATTTTGATAGGTTTGGCCATATGCCTACATCCTTGTTATCATCACCACAATCATGGTACCATATATATCCATCACCTCCAAAATTTATTTGTGTTCTTTTGTGTTTTTTTTCTCTGTGCGTGTGGTGGGGGGTAACTTAACATGAAATCTAGCCTCTCAACGTTTTAAAGTGTACAAGAGCATAGTTAACTATAGGAACTATGTTGTATAGTGAATCTCTAGAACTTATTCATCTTGCCATAAAACTTTTCTAAATATTGAACATTTCTAAATATTGAACTTAGAGTCATAATATAACATATATTTACACATCTAAAATATCTCTTTAAAGACACTTAAATAGAAAGCGATTTCATTTTCTCAAAAAAAGAATAACTCTGAGGAATTGCACCATTTTCTTTTCATTTCATTTGGAAGAAGTTTATAATTATCAGCAGTAATATACTGTCCCTGGCTTCTGAGCTGGACACTGACCAACAGAGAAGTAAAACAGCATAGTCATTGCTGCCCGAGCACACCTGGTTTTGGTTTTCCATGCTGAGCCATATCATAATGTCTAGATTTGCCCTTTAAATTAACCACCCATTATCATGTTTTCTGGCAGAAAAGAGTACAGATTGCAAATGGAGTTGGACTTAGAACTCCACAAGAAATTAGAGCAGTGACAGTTTAGACATTAAGTATTAAACTCTGGCTTGCAGGGTCCCAATATAACCTGAATTCTTTCAAGCTTACGAGTCTGAGAAAGGCAGAAAGTGAATTGCTTTTTGAGAAAGAGTCTGGATGGAAATTACAGGAAAGTGGCAACTGAAACAATGGTACAATGGTAACACTCAACCAATATATATGGTTTTGCATTGGTTATTACTAATTATTAGTGTTCTCTTTGCTTTCTGATTTAGTTCACTCAACTAGGGTTGAATTAAGATTTTAGAAACATAAGCAATGAAAAGTTTACAGATCTCCTGAAACACTTCCTACTTATGGAACTCAAAACAGAAGTAATGCAGACAAAGGTTAAAAAGATGACTTTAATTTTGTAAAATACCAATTATTAAATTTTTAAAGTTTTTTTTTTTCCATTGGCTTCTGGAGCCTCTGTTTTTCTGGTTCCCTAAATATATGATTGCTTTGATTAATGGATAACCCAATACTGCACCCAATATATCTTCAATGTAATTTTCTTCTTACTCATTACATTAAGAGTGTTTCAAAAATTGAAAGGACATCACCTACCTGACCAACCTAGGTCTGGACTGTCCTAGCTCCCTCAGCTGTCCTATGTCTAAATTTTCAAGCTATTTTTTTCAAATCAGTTAAAAATCATTGCATGTATCCCTGCACTCAAGTCCATAAAAATATACTTTGGGAATGCATTATGGCACCAGAAAGCCAACCATTTAGTGGAAGGAAATCAATCAAAAAATATTCATGTGGGTAAACTCATTAAATAGTTCCACGAAGCCTTCAAGACAGATTTCAAAATCTTTAGCATAAATTATAAGACCCTTTAGGCTGTCTTCCACCATTCCCTCTAGACTTACTTCTTGCCCCTCTTGTGCCGCAGTGTTCTATTAAATGACTAGTAGTTTCTCAATACAACTTATTCTTTTTTAGAGACTTAGTATAAGCTGTAGCCTCTGTCTAAAAGAGCAATGTCCAGTAACAATACAATGCAGTATATGTCATTTAAAATTTTTCCAAGAGCCACATTTTAAAAAGTAAAAATATGAAAAATTCAATGTTAATAATATATTATATTGGACTCGACATGTCCAAAACATTATATCAATTTGCGATTGATATAAAAAGATTAGTGAGGTATTTTACACTATTTTTTATACTAAGTCTTCTAAATCCAATCACACAGTGCATCTTAATAGGGCCCAGTCAAATTAGTCATGTGGCTAAATGCTTCCATATTGGATGCTGCAGGTGGAGAAAACCTTTATCTTTCCTCACTTTTGGATTTGGATCAATCTCACCCTGTCTGAGGATGTTCTCCTTCATACCCAGATCTGTGTGTCCCCCAGTATACCACCACAGTGCCACAGATGCACCCCTTATAATAGCACTTATCACCCTGTATTGCCTCTTTGTGTATTCTCATCTGCCAGTAGAGTTGAAGCTCCTTTGATACGGTGACCATATCTTTCCTAATTTTATATCCCAAGCAGACGGCAAATATTTATTACAGAAAGAGCTATGAGTTTTTACTCATGTTAAATAGAAATAGCAATGTTTGTCCAAGTGGAAATTGGTTCAACACTAAGTCCCAAATATCTGTTTATTTATGCATGTATTCTGAGACAGAGTCTCACTCTGTTGCCAGGCTGGAGTGCAGTGGCACAATCTCTGCTCACTGCAACTTCCGTCTTTCTGGGTTCAAGTGATTCTCCTGCCTCAGCCTCCAGAGTAGCTGGGATTACAGGCGCGTGCCACCATGCCTGGCTAATTTTTGTATTTTCAGTAGAAACAGGGTTCTACCATGTTGGCCAGGATGGTCTTGATCTCTTGACCTTCTGATCTGTCTGCCTCAGCCTCCCAAAGCGCTGAGATTACAGGCGTGAGCCACCGCGTCTGGCCCCAAATCTTTATTAAGCACTTATTACTTATAGTTTTCTCTGTTAGCAAACTGTCTCTATGTTCTAGGTTTCCTTCAATCTACTTTTTAAAAACAGTAACAAACTTCAAAGCCAAAATTCTCACAAATGTCTAGGTAATGTAAAATGATTTAATATAAACCAAGTTGACACTTGTATTACAAGCACTGTTTGGAAGAGAACTGATACAGATTATTTTCATCTAAGAATTAACAGAGTAACTAGTCAACATTTGTGACACAAAGGGACAGCAGATGCTTCCAAGCTGAGGCTGGTGACCCTGAGGGTGCTTTTGTCTCACCTAGACCAATGACACTATTTGTTCTATTTGTAAAGGGCCAAACTAGTCACAAAAAGACATCTCTCTTCCTTTCTTTATTAAGTATCTGGCACTTAATCATCCTTAGAAGGCATAAAGTAAACACAGGTTATTTATTTACACATTTTTAATTAAAATATTAATCTGGCTTTAGTTATAATTGTGTTGTGTCTTAGCCATATGAACAAATCTATGATGAAACTATTAATCTCTCTCTTTAATGTCCTATTTTGGGGGGAAAGATGAAGGATTTTATAAAATATAAATTTGCAAACACCAAAATAATCATTTTCCTATGTGTTTGCTCAACACAATTTTCTTTTGTAATGATTATAATGTGCTGTATTAAAAGGCTTTGTAAACTATATGGCACTATACAAATGTGAGTTATTATAATTATTGAATAGGCCATTAATTAAATAAAGTGATATTAGAAAAATTGAATTTTAATTTTCATTAGTCTTCGTAAGTGTTAACTAATGACACTTTGGCAAATCTTAATATCACTGCTCATTTGGAAGCTGAAGAAAATGAGGGAAAGTGTAATTTGCAAAATGCCTTTGATTCAGTCTTAGGTAAATTCAAAGTTAAATGGCAGCAAACCCCCCAAAACTTTGGCCTACGTGTTCAATTACTTCTCACTTCTTTCTTCTTAAGTACCTGTGTTGAACAAATTTCTCATTTAACCTTTTTCCTCCAGCTGGTAACTGTTGGCCAATGCTTGATTTTGATTCCATTAGTCAGCTCTTTTATATAGGTTTTGTGAAATTGTTTTGATGTTAGTGAGTTTTCTTAAAGATAACATACAAATCTAACCTTTACAGTCAAAAATCATTTCCCTAAGTCTTGGATAGCTTAGACGCAAGATATATCAAAAGCTGATCTGCACTGAGCTAACTCTGAATGGCTAGAACAGACAAGCAGCATCTGCGTTGAACAAAAGCAGTGCTACATCTCATCGATTAGTCATGGCTACCTAGAGCACCACATCAGGAAAGACTGTAAAGCTCTGAGGGGGCTTAATGGGAAAGAGTTCCATTATCGATTAGGAATGTCTGCTGTGGGCATGGGCTGGATTTTGACAACTGGACTACCTTATTTTTGCCATCCAAAGGCTAGTTTGATAAACAGCAGTAGGGAGTTGGAGTAAAGTCTACCTACTAGTCAGCAGCTGCTGAAAATGAGTACTGACCTTCAGAGAGCAAACAAGTTTAACGTAATCTGGATCTTTATACAGAAGAATCAGCACTGTCTATATGTCAAGTAAATTAATGCCCCTGGTAAGTGGTGGTAAAATCCATAAAATATTATTGAAAAGTAGTTCATAAGAAATGTGGGTGTGTCGACTACCCAGTTAGATGATGACCATCACACTGAAGAAATGATGACTTTTATTCTTTTCTTTTTTTCTTTAAAGACAGAGTCTCACTCTGTCACCCAGGCTGGAGTTCAGTGGTGCAATTTAGGCTCATTGCAAACTTCACCTCCCAGGTTCAAGCGATTCTCCTGCCTCAGCCTCCTGGGTAGCTGGGATTACAGGCATGCACCACCACACCTGGCTAATTTTTGTATTTTTAGTAGAGACAGGGTTTCCCTGTGTTGGCCAGGCTGGTCTCAAACTTCTGGCCTTAAGTGATCCATCTGTCTTGGCCTCCCAAAGTGCTGGGATTACAGGCATGAGCCACTGTGCTTGGCCAGAAATGATAACTTTCTCAGCAAATCTTCCTCCATTGCCTTCTCTAAATCTAACTTGAACTCAATCTCTCCATGGACAACTTAAGTTTCATGCCAGCCAAAAAGACAAAAACTGAAACAAGATAGCAATACCTCCTCATTTTCCACTCAAAGAGAGAAGTATCAGGAAATAGAAAGAAAGCCTCATCCTTGACCAGAAGGAACCAATATCCGACTGAAAACAATCTCTTCTCCCTCCATTTTTCAAAACAGAAGGTGAAAACAGTAATGAACTTCAAAATCAAACTGTGAGTGAGAAATATACTGACATTTTGTTTTCCAATAAGTTAGGTTAACAGGGATTGAAGACTTACAGATATTTTGAAGCCAAAAGGCTGAAAATGTCCTGTTATAACAAACTAACAAATATTTCGCTTTTTAAAAATTTTCTAATCTATCACCAAAAAAGCACACAGAAGAAAAGAAGAAACCGTGCTTTAAAATAGAAGTGAGCTCCAAGCCACTTACAATTGCCTTCTGCCTCTGCCTCTCCCTTTGCTTGGCCCTCTCAGACTCTCGCTTCTCATACTCTCTGCGGTATTCTTCCCTCTTCAGCCTCTCATGCTGATATTCCTCGTAGCTGTCATACCTGGGAAACATAACTTCATCACTAAGTCAACCACCTCAATTTGCACAAGCAAAATGAATAATAATATGCGAAGGGGGATAGGGATTTAGGGAACTTCTTGTCATCTTAAGGAGGGGATAAAGGGAGCCAAAGTAAAATGACATGCCTCATTACCTGGGCCTACGGCTGTAGGGTGATCTTGAACGTGATCTCACATACAAGGGAGAATTGCGGTGCGTGCGGTGTCTGTAGTGACTTGACTCATAGTAACAGCAGGATCTGCGGCAGAGGAGAAAAACAAAAAGGGTATTTGCAGCTGCCACTTAACCCAAGTTTATCGGCACTGTGGAACATCCTCTGGAACACTATATTACAGAGACTGGCTTTTTCTTCCCAGCTCCTAGTGAGATTTCCCAGTGACAGTCTGTGATCATCTAGTCAGCTTACAGGGCTGGGAGTGATGTGTTCCCTCTCAGCATCTCTTATTGACGTTAACACTGAGCACCAGGTCTGGTACACTGTCAGCTTTATCTTGCATGGATCTCCACTATCCTGGCACAGGGCAGCGCTCCAGGTAATGGAAAAAGTTAGATGAGCAAGTTCCTTACAAATTGCTCTCTCTGATAGGATTGGCTCAAGGCACTGTGCTCAGAGCTGACAGATTTAAGAGAACATGGAGAGAGATGTGAGTGTAACATCACTCTCTTCAGTTCCAACAGGGCCAGGAATGCATAGTGGTCAGGGGCTGGAATGACTGCAGATTTCAAATTTTTATTTGTATTTTATTTTATTTTTTTTACTTCTTAGGAACACCATGCATGTTCTTAGAGTTTTGCCAAGGTTTACCTTGAAGAGGATCTACTGCCTGGGGACCTTGATCTTGACCTGGAATATGGTGATCGGGAACACGACCTGTGTCGAGAAAAGGACCTTGAACGAGAGCGCATCCTTTGGGGTCTTTGAGAAAATAAGGATTTGGGTGGTGACACGGAATCTCTACATGGAGAGTTAAAAGAAGAACAAGAAGGAGACACATTGAACAATGAATAGGATTGCGTGCCATCCCAAGGGTAGCTCAGTTTATCACTTTCATCTTCGCTGTCATCAAACAGGCCATCCATGGCTAGTCCTGAATTTATAAACATAGGTAGTTTGGAGAATTGTTCATTACTGAAATCACTGTCCCTCAGTTCACTGGTCTTGTCTGCTTCGTCGTCAAAAACAGCTTGACTGGGATGACCGAAGTGCTTGTTCAGCTCGGCTCGGATTTCCTGGTCTTGGAGCTGTTTTCTTGTGCTGCAAGGAGAGACCTGCTTGCTTGCCTCCAAAGTCTCTCTCAGGTAGCACTGGTCTGAATCTGTGGAAGAACAAATCTGCCCCTGCCAATTGGAGGAGACATCTTTATTTTCTAGTTGTCTAGAGTCTTGGAGCTCCTGTGATATATTAATGAGTATTTCCGTTTTGGAATTAATTGACTGGCAATAGTCATGGTCACCAAACAGCCGTAGACTGGGCCGCTTGGTCTTCCTTTCCTCGTGTCCGCCAGTGAGCACTGAGGACTTGCTGAGTTGTGCATACAACTCCGATTGCTCCGGCCCTTTCTTGGTGGAGTTATTGCCTTGGGTACCAGAAGACTCACTGTACCGGGGCTTCTTTGATGGTGGTGGCACCACAGTCTTGCAAGAGGACTTCAGTTTTGGAGAAGCCCTAAAAGGGTTATCTTGGTTGGCTTTATGAGGAGGAGTGGTGGGTGGAGTTAGGCCTAAGGCAAAAATTAAAAAAAAAAAAAAAGAGAGAAAGAGAAAAGAGATAACGCTTTTAAATGCCAAGACACATGTTTTTAATTTTTGCAAGATTTCAGACAAGGGTTCCAAGTGAGTGAAGAAGAAGGAAACTAATTTCATGACATGGCCTGAAAAACTGACTCATCCCCTAAGCCTCTGTCACCAAGAAAAGATGGATCTATACTGCTGAGCAGGAGGCAGAGCTGTGATCTTTTGTATTTCAAACACCAACACTAACGAATCTTGCTTCCCAGAAAACATGAACATGTCACCCATGGCCTGCACGGAACAAGGCATTATTACCAAAGCTTGCATTTTCAAGAGAATTGTATGGGCTGCTTTACGGAAAATTAACAAAGTGGGACTGAGGAATCACAGAATAGCCTTGGTAGCATTTGTCTGCAGAGCACATCACGGAGGATGCAAGCGGCTCATGGGTCTTTGTCCAATCAAGAGAATCTATCCTTGGAGCCAAGGAATTAAGCAACTTAAAAGGGAAAAAAAAAAAAAAAAAAAAGATGGGATGACAGGAAATGTGGGGCAATGGTGAGAGTGACATAAGCAACTTCAAAGTAAGTTCAGTGAAATATGACAGCCGAACACAGGGACCTAGAGCAACTCTACAACTTAACAGCAATGATTCTTTGTCGCCACAGTTCATTAACCTAGTAAACCATGGCTAATGTAGGTATAATACATTCTTGTAAGCATAACTAATACATTCTGTCTAAAATATGGTTCTGCAACAGAAACCTAAGTGAACAGTAACACTAAATATCGCAGGGCCGGCAGACCATTTTATATAGAGCACAACATAAGGGAGGGTTATAAGACTGAGGGATTGAAACTCAGCCAAGCTTCAGCAACTAACTAATTAAATAAATAAAAAGGAAGAAAGAGGAACAGCCATCAGTTGTTGCTCTTTCTGCTTTTCTATAGGAGGGCAGAACATTTCCTCAGAGACCACTGTGGGAGAGTCTGTGAAGCGTAGTAGTTCCCTCCGTTGAGTGTCCCCACTGAATAAGTCCTACTCATCCCTTTGTGCCGAGGAAGAAGCATTGTGAAGTGGCTCCAGAGTCCAAGGAACTTTGTCAAACGGCAGGCTGGAGTTCAAAGGACTTTATGCTTACAAGGGAGCATTTTAGTTTACAACACACTTTCTATTTAGGAGTCTGGGTGAATGCTATTCAGCAAAAAGAACTTCAAGTCTGCTAACAAGCCTGGGGTTAGACTTAAGGCAAGCTTCATGGAAAAAAACATTACCTTGCTGGAAAAAAAAAATATGCAAATGCAGACAGACAGACACACACACACACACACACACACACACATCAAGAGCCAAGTAGGTCACAGAAAGCCACATGAAATTTGATATGAACAGGAAGATGCTGCCTCACTCTCCTACTTTATAATAAAGAAATGGAAGGAATGAATGTTTTCTCTAAAATGAAATATTTTACACCAATATTTAGCAATTTTTATTATTCAAAGCTAATTCTCCCTGAGAGAAGAAAAGGTACACGAATGCAAAATGGTTTGACTCTGGAGTTCCAACCCAGAAAAATTCAGAACGATAGAGAAATGCAAACACAAAGAGAATGGGACACTGTACTCCATCCATGGTCACACCTGAGTCTCAAAAAAGCTTCCCTTTGTTGGCAGCTGCTCTTGGATGGCTCTTTGCCCCACTCTTTGCTGTAGCAAAGGGAGTGACTTATATGAATGAATCAAATATCTGTGTCACTGAGGCACACTCACCTCTGGTTTTTTCTTTCATAGATGAGTATGTCTTTTACTCAATCTAAGAAATTCCTATTTGGTCAATCTTTTCTTTTCTCTTCATTTTCACTTATTTACCTATTGCACTGTCCTATTCATGCATACTGATTTCTTCTACATGCTGCCTTCAATTACCACTGCAACAAATTTAAAGATATTAATTCCCAGCAAGAAAAAAAAATTCTCAAATATTCCTCCTAGGACCCTAAGATACTTAAAGAAATAATGACAAATAATCTCTATTTGCTGAGTAAATACCAATCAAATATGTCCAATGACATAGCTCTTGAATTGGAGAAAATGGCATTCAACCTCCTAACATTCAACTCCATAAATCTTTGCATGGTCACCCCAAGCTAGGGTAATTTTGACTTCTTTAATAATTTACTGTCAGGATCTCGCTCTTGAAATCAATCACATATTGCTATACATTTTGAATGTGAATTCTATCTTGTCTTTCCAAATCAATTATAAGCTCTTGTGGGATGTCACTTGGGCACATTTATTGCATTATTATTTTGTACTAATTTTAATTTTTCTAGATTCTCCTTTAGTAGTGGGTCTCACATTTCAGCAGCCAAAGAATAACTTGGGAAACTGGGCAAACATTTTTTTCTTTTTTCGAGTCAGAGTCTTGCTCTGTTGCCCAGGCTAGAGTGTGGTGGTGTGATCTCGGGTCACTGCAACCTCCACCTCCTGGGTTCAAGCGATTCTCCTGCCTCAGTCTCCCAAGTAGCTGTGTTTACAGGTGCCTGCCACCACGCCCAGCTAATTTTTTTGTGTGTTTTTAGTAGAGACAGGGTTTCACCATATTGGCCAGACTGGTCGCGAACTCCTGACCTTGTGATCCATCCTCCTTGGCCTCCCAAAGTACTGGGATTACAGGCATGAGACACCACGCACAGCTTGGGTAAACATTTTTAACGAGATGCTTCACAGACCACACCTGGAGAACCCCAGCCCTAGAGTGTCTGCAACAGGCTACTTTGTACTCTCAGGTACACATATTTTGACAGACATTTTAGATTTATAAAAAGAAACCTTAAACTTCAGGAACGCCAAATTAGGCCACTATTAAAGAGAGACTGGTTCTAAAAATAGCTCAGGTATCTAGGGATTTCAAATATAGAAATCCTTCTGAGTCTTGAAAATTTGAAACCCTTGTCCTAATACCTGAGCTCATTATCGCTTAAATAACTGGTTCTCAAGTTGCTCTGGGGAGTGGCGACACCTTGATTGTACTTTCTTTGAGTTAAAAACAAAGCCTTTTACCTCCATCAGACATTAGACAGCCTGTGGCTATTGAACTGACATTTGTTGCACACTTACTATGTGCTGGATATGATACCAGACACTGCTATTTCAGGGACTCAGCCTCCAGGGACTTTACAATCCATTTTAATAGAAAGGCACTTCTTTAAAATTGGACATGAGTATATTTTACTGCATATATGCTCAAAATTGATGGAAACACCCAGAGACCATCAAATATGCCCTGTGAGTAAAAATACCAGAACTGTACATTTCTGTTGGCCCCATTTGTTGAAACAAATAAGTAATACTTGCTTATTGAACAGAAGATATTTCAGGATTAGTGAGTAGATGGGGAGAGGAAAATAATTTGGCTAATTCCCTAAACTCTTCATTGTTTACTGAAACATCTCTAACCAGAGAATATCTCAGAGCAATATTGAGAGATCTCATGGATGACAAGACTTCCTATCACCAAGTGTCTCCCTAACTGAAAGCCTATCTCGAGATAGAGTTGAGACCCAAAGCCAAACCAAACAAGACAAAAGTGCAAGTAGTATTTTTTTCCCTCTTAACATAGTGTTAAACTTTTCAGAGCTGCTGATGAGACCGGCAACCCCTTGCTGCCTCTGAACTAGTTGTATTTCTCTAGCCTCACCTCCCCTACCCAGAACTCTTCCCCCTGAAGTAAGAGGGAGGTCAGTGCTCAATCCCTGGATGCCACTACCTTTGCCCATCTTCCCACTAATCGCCAGACTCTCAATTTCATGCCACAAGCCCAAATCAACAGTGCTAATGCCTCCCATAACCTCTGGATTATTTCCTGCGTGTTGATTTTCTGGGGAATGTGTACATTCTGCTGTTGACAGTACAAGGTATATTCTGTGCTCTCTCTTGAACTTAGCAGGTTTTGACAGATTTATGTGAGGACAGATGGCCATTACAGGCTGAAGGCTGACAAGAGGCAGTTCCGAGCATTGTTAACACACTTGCACAAACTCTCAGCAGTGCAGCTCAGTGCAGAATGTAATTCAGACTATAGCTTTTTTATTGCCGCCTATTTTCTTTTGTCAAAAGAGCCTGCTGTGCAGAGCAACAAATGGCTGCTATTACCCAGAATGTAATGGGTGTCAGACAAATCACATAACACAAACAATCAAGAGTATGTAGGTCATATTTCAACAGAGCACAACCTTAGCAATATTTATGATTACTGCATTGAAATGTGCTCCATAATAAACAAGCACCTCTACATCACTCACACTTACGCACTTCTGCACAGCAAATCTGGGAGAAGTGGTACACACTCTACAGTCATCTTTTTAAACAGCCCTTTTATTAAAAAAAAAAGGCAAAGACAAGTTTTGTGTTGTCTTACATTATCGCTATGAAACGATTTTCTTGGAGGAGTTTTCTTTTGGGTTTGTTTGTTTAATTGAATGACTCTGATAAATGGTAAGTTCTTGGCTCTGTTTCTTGTGCTGTGCTATTCACCCAATGACTTCAGCAGTACTTTCTTTTTTTAGTAGTTCATAACATTTTGCAGAATCTACTGCAAAATCTGCAACTTACTTTCAAATTTGTTTAACAGCAGGATTTTGCATGTGCTGCATGCCAAATCAGGTATTTAAGGAAAAAAAAAATCAGGAGAAGAGTTTCTAAGTTGCTTAAAAACACACCAAAATAGGAAGACAGAGCAAAGAGAGGTGTGTGACTTGTCCTACTCACATATTTCAGGCTGCACGAATTTGGAGTGGGTGTCAAGAGAGCAGGGAAAGCTGATATTCACTCAGTACCAACCGTTAACCTCTACAGCAGTCGTTAAAATATTCAGTTGATAAAGCCTGCTCTAGTGTTGTCTCCATCTGCACCGACTTCGCCAGGACTCACTGGAGCTCCACAAGACCCAGCAACTTAAGTGTTCACACTTGGCACAGAGGGTTCTCCAACAGCCCCCGTTGGTCCTCTGGCAGGACTCAGTCCATTTGGGAGTGGCCTGCCTTCAGTATATTAAGTATTTCTCCTATCACCCCTGGTTACAGGGGAACAAACTGGCCTTGGGGAAAAGCTTCAGAACATTCCTATGACATATTCCTAATTCCCCAACTGTTGCTCATGGAAGATGAAGATATCATTAATCGATCCCTGTGTAATTCTCCACAGAGCGGGGATAGGGGATGAATAAGGGAAACCTGGAATTTCAGGTGGCTAAAGCTGATGTGGGAGAGAAAATTCCTTTGCTATCCTTTGCTTACAAGAAACAGAATGGTGCCATTTACAGAAAAGAAAAATCAGGAACAAAGGAATTGTCATTATAGACACTAGGTCAAAAAGAATGAGATTGAAAATAGAGAATGAAGACGATGGCTGAAATATGGAAGAAATCCTTGACACTAAGAGTTGTCAAGCATTGGAATGGACTGTAAAGAGAATTTGTTGGGTCTTCCTTTCTTGGATTTTTCAATCACAAGAATAAATTATGTGACCTGTCAAAATCACCTTCCAGTTCTCTGATGCTATAGTTTTCATTTTAAAACTGCCAATAACTACACATATTTTGCTTTGGTCCACTTTCCCAAAGATATGTCACCTACACAAGGAGTATATATGCCAAAAGGCTACAGCTGTTTGTCAATATTTATGGTGTTTGTTAATACATTTTTCCAGAAAAAAATGAACTTTTAAATGGAGAGTCCAAAAAGGCAATGTAAAATTCAACATAAAAGAGGTAGTTACAAATTGATTAATGAGTGTTTTGTTGTTGTTTTTATTGCAAGTCCACTAAAGTACACTTTGAATGACTGCTGATTAAGGCCTAGAGAGAAAATTAAGTAAAAAATAAATAACATCAAATCAGATGTCCACTCTGATTAAAATAATGTGGAAAAACACATATCGATGGAGAAAAAAATTATGAAGGGCTACTTGTTTTAGGATAAGACATCTGATTACATATTTTGCTTTCTCATTTTCTTATTTTTTTTTCTTTTTCTTTTTTGGGATTGAGTCTTGCTATGTCGCCCAGGCTGGAGTGCACCAGCACAATCTCAGTTCACTGCAATCTCCGCCTCCCAGGTTCAAGCTATTCTCCTGCCTCAGCCTTCAGAGGAGCTGGGATTACAGGTGCCCGCAACCACACCTGCCCTTTTTTTTTTTTTTTTTTTTTTTTGTATTTTTAGTGGAGATGGGGTTTCACCACATTGGCCAGGCTGGTTTCAAACTCCTGACCTCAGGTGATCCACCTGCCTTGGCCTCCCAAAGTGCTGGGATTACAGGTGTGAGCCGCTGCACCCAGCCTGCTTTCTCATTTTCTTAATTATTTATAAAATAGTTCTACTACTGTTATAATGTTTATAGGAATAACAAATAAAAGCTCTATATACATATACATAAAATTTTGGGGTCAGTCACTTTGGTCCCTACCCAAATTCCTTCATGTCTGTGGTTAAAACTGTCACCTTATTGAGCTGACATTGCTTTGCCATTCCCATTTCAGAAACAAAAAAGTGTAGCACTCTGAAAATCTCCATATGCAATAGATTTAAATGCCTTCTGCCAAAAGAGCATTCTCTTTTCTCTCATCTTGCTTTACTAACAGCTATTTTGAAATCAAATTAGTTTTTACACCTGTAAAAGAGAAGAGTTTTTTTTATCAGCCAAAATGAGCTAGTTTAGGACAATCACAAAGAAGTCAGACCAGCTGGCAATACCTAATAAAGCAAACTTCCTATCTCATCCCTCCTGTTTCCCAAAGACACTGCAGATGGGGCAGAGGCATTATTCTGGAGGTCTTAGAATTTTGTTGACTCTTTACACTTCCACTTAAACATTTGGAAAATTTCACTATAATTTGTGAGAGGAAAGAAAAAGAAGACACCAGGAGGCCTGCGCCAAAGCTTGGGTCACTTCTTCTGCTGCAACCAAATCAATTAAGTCTGTTAACCAAGGATCAACATATTACCAACATGAATGCTGTTGCTACCCTTTCCACCCACCTGCTGCACCTATGGCAGACATCACTAATTGATTATGACATTCCCCCTGAGCACAGACTTGGCCTTAGAATCCTTCTCAACGCAATGCTCCTGGCAGACAGTACCAATCAATGACACTTGGCAAGTTCAATGAAGCCTATTTAACATAACATATGTCAATTACTATTTTTAAAATTCAGACTTCAGGAAAGAGACATAATTTCTATTCAGGCAGACCTGCTTTGAACTCAGAATCCATCAAATAGCTGGTGTCAATGTATAAATCTTTCCTCTACAATGAAATGGGCAGAAAGTAAGGAAGTTACTGTAGGTAAAGTGCCTATTTAGGGAGTGCCTAATTGCCAGAAATTGTAGTAATAGAAGTAGCTGCTGCTGAGAGAATCTCAAATAAGTGAGTTTTCTATCTTCATTTGATAAATCCCATACCTACACTAAAAGCAGTATTTGTTCAATTTGATGGGAAAATAGTGGGGGACAGGCACAGAAAAAGAATAAAGAACTTCAGATATGAAATTGCCAAAGAGCATACACAGCAAGGGCAATAAAAGGGAAGAGGTGAAGACAGCCAAAGATTGAAAAGATAAGAAGCAAGGTACAATGACCATTGCAAATGAAGTTAACTCAAAATTAGTAATTACATATCAAATATTATTTGAGTACTTATATAATAAGGGGGTTCATGTTTTCTATCACTTAGTCCTCACACTGACCCAGTGAGATGTAGGTACTGTTATCATCTTCATATCATGCATAAGAATCCTGATCTTTCAGAGTTTAAGTAAATGGACCAAGGCCACACACTAGATGGGAGTGCATTCAGAATTTAAACTTAGGCTTGTCCAACATCCAAACCAAGGTTGTGTAAACTTCACCAAACTATGCCATCTGCTCTTTAAAATCATGTTATATCACTTTTAATTGAAGCTTTGCTGCTTATAAACTGTTTTAATTCAGATCAAACCACATGAAATTTCATTTTTTGTGTGTCAAAAATGATTGCATACTGGCAATTTCATTTTTCAACCTATATTTTAGTCTTTTGATTACACAATAATTTTATCAGTAGTTATGAAGATGACTTTAAAATTGAGGAAACCAAGGTATGGAAAAGATCAAGGATGTAGAAGAGTCTTAGCAATCAAAAGATCCAGGAGGGAAAGTGTCTGTGTCATTCTGTAGCTCCTTACTGATTTCACAGTCCTTGCCAAATCCATTGTCATCTGAGCATCCCTTTGGTTCCCTGCTTTCTTGCCTCTGCTTCATCAACATTTTCTCTCCACTCCACCCCCATGCTTCAAAATCTGTGCATTTTTTTGTTTCCCCTGAAGGCTCTCTAAGTCAGGTTAGCCTATGGAGAGCTCAATTTCCTCCACATTCCTTTCCATGGATCACCTCTGTCATTCACTAAAATGAGAGTATTGCCTAAATATTTCTCTCAGTCCTTTAACTGCCTTAATCATTTTTTAAAGATCTTTTGCACAATCATTGTCTTTAAACCTGAAGCTGTGCTACAGTGTTTTCCCTCTGATAACTCTTTTTCTCCCTTTGTGATTCTTTCTAGATACAATTAGTGTTTGTCACAATCTTCAAACACTACTAAGAGGCCAATTTTGCTGAAGATTTTTAGAAGAGATGACAATTGTACACAATATATGTTGCATTGCATTTAAAACCCAAAATATCTCCAGAGAAAAAAAAAATCTCCCTCAATCTTCTCTTTACATTGTTCTCCAGGCAGTTTCCAAACTTCACCTTCTAGCCTCATTCAACATCTTTTGAATTCTCATCCCCTTGCTTTCCAAAGCTCTAAATCCCTCCTCTTATGTATGAAATTGGGCTTTACCTCAGCTTCCCCAATTTATATCTGTACAGCTATTACAATCACACTCAACAAACTAAAAATTGCCTTCTGGGTCTACCTTTCTTAGAAGGTGGCAGAACATATCCAATAAATAATATTTGCTTTCATGCTACTTATCAATATGTCTCACTACCCCAGTAGACTATATAGCTAATGTGCATTGTACTGGTGACTGAAATTAGGTAAGATGGTAAAATCTTCTGTAAATGAATGAAATGTGAGCGTGAAAAAATATTCCTGTAAAAAGACTCAAAAAAATCATTGCTGAATGAAGTACTATAAAATTAGTTATGGATGGGTGGAATTAGAAAATATTGGAAAAAATTATAAAACTCTAGAATAATTCAGACTACTATATCCATGTCTTTAATCTTTTCCTTCAAGGAGCAAGCAATGAAAAGTTCCTACCATCTATGATATGTATACTATAGAAATATATTAATGTGGTTTGTACAAGAAAGACAAACAGATGGATCCCCAAATAGCAAATATAAGCTCAGGGTAAAGATCTCTGTCTTCTACCAAAAAATGTAATATTTGTATATTTTTATATTTTAAGCAAAGGTAGAATAAAACAGTATATGCTTGAATCAATTTTTTAAATAAACCCACCAATTGTTAGTTTTCACTGCTCAGATAAGAAGTCCTCTGCTGCACATATATACACAAAAGCTACTTCTAAACATATATGTAAGTTATAATGTATTTAAGAAATAGTGTTATGTATGTATTTAAGAAATGATGTTAAGCATATGCTTATAAATATTTTTGTGTCTATGTGTGCATGCCTATAAAGATATGTATATATGTACATATGTGTGTCTGCCCACACATATACTATATATGTGTGTGTATATACATATATATATATATATATATATATATATACCATGAAATTAACTACTATACTGCTTGACCAAGTCATGCAATCATGCATTAGACCTTTCATAAGAAGGTAATTTAGCAAACTCAAAGTGTGAAATTAAACTTAGCAACAATGACCACGGTGCATGTAGGCACCATAGTTCTGGTTGAAAGCATCTTGTTTAATGTACTGTTCCTTTAACCTTATCGGCAATGGCCAGAGCCAAGGAATTTCTTGTTTAGACATCCCACGATTCACTTTCTGGTGGGGTTCAAGTACTTAAACTTAAAGCACTTAGTGCAAAAGCACCATTTGCAACCAACTTAGAAGTTCGCCTAAGAGCTCTTCAGTTCGTCCAAGTTTTTAAAGCACTTCAGTCTGTTTTATTAGTTTTTTTTCTAATAAGCAACTGGAAATATTTACAGATAACTTCTTACCCAATTTTGTATTCTTTGTTAATTTTATTAATCATATAGAGAGTGCACTCTATTATCTTATTACACACACACACACACACACACACAAGTTCCAAGTGAAATATAAGGCTTACCTGCAGTTCCAGAGAGTTCCACACTTAAGGTGCGTTCAATAGTCTTGTTCTCAAATGGGGAACCCTTGGGGTCACTGGAAGATACGGCACATTTATAAAAACAAACTGAAATGGAGTTGCTGTAGCCAAATGTATTAGAACCCCCTTCCCTTTCTGAAAATGGTTACATTTTTTAATACTTACTTTGGTGACTCTGGGGTCAGAGGAAGAGATAAAGTTGTTGGTTTGGCTAAAGAAAAAAAGAAGAAACTAATTATGTAATATTAAGTGTCTTTTAGATTTTTCTTTTTACAACAGTCAAGTTGGAAAAACAACCAGAAAACCGAAAGACTAAACTAAGAAATCTCTGACTGTTGGATCAAAGTCAGACAAAGTCCATTATGCTAAAACAAATTCCAAACAGCATTTGCATCAGTAAACTACCATTTGAAAACACGTATGAAAACAGAATTTTTCCAAAAATGAACCATCCCTGTCAAGGATACAAAATTTGCAACATATCATCAGAGAGAAACAATGTTTGCTGTTTTAATTTGGAATACAGTACATGGTTTGTTTAGACAAGAAAACAGCAGAGTAACTACAAGGCAACAGAACGTTATGAATATTCAGTTGATTTTACTCCTAAAATGTATAATTTTATATCTAGCCCTGATAATAGGTTATTTCTATGAGGCCAAAGCTCACGCAGTAACTATTCCACTCACTCAAAATTACTTGAGAGATGATGGCAAATTGTGGGCACTGATTCAGATAGTTTAAAAGGGGTTCAGGTCCACAAATCTGATAGCAGCTAAAGTAAGATAACATGTTTATTAGTTGAAAGGTGTGTAGACTTGGAAAGATGCTAACACCTTCCTTTTGTGCTTTCTTGAGTCTTAATTCCTACAAGAGGCATTTCCCAGTACTGAAGGCTGGAGTAAAAATCTTCTCATCCCAAAATTTCAATTGCTTCTCCATGGCACTCTTGTATTTTGAACAGAAGGAGGGGAAAATATGATGAGAGGCATACTTGGGATATACATTCATGTATTATGTATATCTATGCTTATCTATAAGCATATGCTTATGTGTACGTACGTTTATGTCAATTTTTTCTTATTAAAATAATTACTTTCAAAAGGTCAAGTGGTAGTTATTTACATAATGGAAATCATAGCATCAAAACTAAAAAGGACTTTAGAATAAAGTTTCTTATCTTATGGTTGAAGTAACTGAGACCTAATGATAGATAATAAGTGATATTTTCAGGACCATAAAATTGTTACTCACAGAGTTGGCCAAGATGCTGTTTCCTTTCTCCCATTGTCAAAAGAAATTGCATTCAACAGATTTTAAAGTAAACTAATCAACCCAAACAATTAAATTTTTTTGAAATGTGAAAATATTATTCATGTCCAAATTGGCCTGAAATTAGACAGTTTACTTGGATAAATAAATATGTAAATATTTAATTTATAGATTTAGATTTATACAATTGAATGATATATCATCTTTCGAATGTACATCCAGAAATATGGAGCTCATGATGTCGTCAACAAATTAGATGTATTGATTGATTCAGTTTTTCATATATGCAGATAAATGAGCTAATTTTATATTAGTTTTTGAGTGTGTCTAATATAATCAGCCTTTCAAAAAGAATTCATTTATAAAGAAACTTTACTAATTTTTATGGTGCTCAACTAGTAATTAAGATAATTCATAGAAGTTCTATAGAAAATATAAAGGTATTAACTATGTGCTATGTGACACAATACATGTACATTAAAAATCAGTCACTGAAATTCAGTTTTCAAGAAGTAAGACAGGCTCTTTGAAATGCTCAAAGACTCCCCAAATTGTGATTGTTGGGTACAGGTAAGGCCAAAGTCAATGAAAGGAGAGGAATTAGCAAGTCATAGTTAATGAGACCAAAGGCAAACAGGAAATGAGAGCCATAGGAAGCGGACAGTCCACAAACCTCATACAGAATCTGATCCCTGAATAAACCCGGACTCTCAAATGCTACCATTAGAGGCGTATTGCTCTGGTTTACTAAGAGTTAAATCCACACTGTTCCAGTGACTGGTAGACCAGAGACTAGTAGAATACTTGAAGACCCGAATGCATCTTTTTCATGCAGATCACAGTATTTGGATGAAATGCATGAGTAAATGAATGAATAAATGAGACATCAGCACACAACCATGGCTAGACAACTATCCTAAGGAAATGAAAAGAACCTGATGCCAAAATGTTTTATGGAAAGCATACATGAAGTTCAATGAGAAAAAATTACAACATCTTAAGAAAGGTAATTTTAATCGATCCTCCTAGCTTTCTCTAATTGTTTACATATTTTCCACATTTTGATTTTTTTTTTTTTTTTTGAGACAGACTCTGCTCTGTCACCCAGGATGGAGTGCAATGGTGAAATCTTGGCTCACTGCAACCTCTGCCTTCCTGAGTTCAAGCGATTCTCCTTCAGCCTCCCGAGTAGCTGGGATTACAGGTACACACCACCATACCCGGCTAATTTTGTTATTTTTAGTACAAACGGGGTTTGGCCAGGCTGCTCTCAAACTCCTGACCTTGTGATCCTACATTTTGATTTTGAATAATGATTCAAATAATCACTGAAGTTGAGCATTTATTAGTTCTTACTTGTCAGCCATGTTTCGTTTCTTTTAGGCCTTTCATAATTCAAGGATTTTGTCTGTTTTGTTTGTTTGTTTGCTTTTTCTGTCAACAGGCTTTGTTCTTGGATGAGCCTTTTGTGCCTTGCCACAGATATGTACCACATACAGCAAGCCTCATCTAAAGAAAATTTCCTCCAAAGGCCTATTTAATTCTTCATTGTCATGATTTGTAAAAGTTTACTAAAAGAAAAAAGAATCAGAAAAAAAGCTTTAAAACCTGTGCTGCCAGGCTGAGTCACATATTACAAAGACTTTAAATTCGGCCCCAGAAAGTGAATGCATAACCAGGACAGGGTGAGGAGTAGCCCAGTGAATTCATTTGTTCACTCACTAGAGTGAGCTCATCCGCTTTCCCTCAACTGGGGCCTTCACCACCAATGAGGCCTATGGCACAGTGGTTCTGCTCCAGGAAAAACTGTTGTAGTGCTTATGAGGAAGATCCAACTGGAGCAAAGAGAATTTGGTCCATTCTGCTAAACAGATTTTCCCAAACTGACAGAAAGTGATGGGCAGTGGAATTGAGATATCTACCAGGGAAAAACCTAATGGAAAGCCAATTTAAAATATTAAAGGAAGGCTCCTGAAAATCCTGGGCTAATATCAAGGTAGAGAAGAGGGAAGAAAATTCAAAACACTGGGGGAAAAGAAGCATATCAAATCAACAGCAATAACAGCATACCTACACGAATTAATCATGGTTCAAAGCAGAAATCACTGGCTACCACTCTGCAGCTAAAAGGAAAAGTTGGGAAAATGAAAGTGAACAAAAAAGAGGTGTATGTTTATAATTGGTATGTTATAATATGCCTACTTCTACCACAAGGTAAAAGTAGAAGCTGGCATGTTTTAAATCAACTGCTACTGTCAAGCTGTCTTTGGGCTTCTAAGACTACAACATTTTGAGAAGGAGGAGCCAAAAAAACAGAAAATTGTATCTCTGCCAAGAAAGGTTTCCCCCAGATCACCAGGATCTGCCTCAGAAACATCAGCCTTCTCTAGCAATATATGGTGATAATAAAAATCAACCCAAATGTTTCGTTTAATCTACGCAATTTCTGAAATAGAAAGAAAACAATCAGGAATTTTCAAATCTTTGCTTACAAAATAAAATCTGAGTATAGCAATTGGTTGAAGAAGGAGGAGGAGATAAAGAAAGAAGAATAATTAGAAAAAAATGTACTTAGTAATCAAGAGAGGCTGCATAAATACTATTTACTATTTCTTAAGGTGTATACAACAAATCACTGATGCCTCATTTTTTCCATTACTGGAAGGGAAAAAATAAAAGCTATATAATAAATTGGTTAGCCCAGCTTGTTCATAACCTCAATTATCTCAGCAATTCAGAGATTCATGTGAACCTCATGTGATGTTGCAATTCCTCCCTACCTGGCTAACATTTCGGGAGTCTTTTGGTGCTTGTGAATGAGACTACCTATCAGCTGAATAGAATATGTTTAACCTGTGTCCAAAGAAAGATTTCTTCCCTGACTCTATAATAAGTGCCGAATTCTCTTCCACAGAGTGACACGGCTGGGATGGAAGCCGGAAGTTGGTGTGTTCTCAGACCTTGTGTGTGCTTTCTCTGCTTCCAGTGCCCTCACCAACAGCTCGTTTTGGTTCCCAGCCTACCTTGTAAATGTTGTGACTGCGATTGTGTGTGGGACTTCTTTTTGGAGGTGCATTTGTCTCTGCTGCTGTTTCTGTTCTCTGTGGGTTTGGTGTGAGGAGGGTCATCGTTTGTGGTCAGATATTTGAGAAGCTCCGAGCAGGGACGTCTTTGTGGCTTTTGCTGTTGACAAATACTCTTCGCTTTATTGCTCCATGAATTCTCAGTCTTAAAAACAAGGCATAAAGAAAGCTAAAATTAGTGAACTGAACCTTATCAGAATGGATATAGGTTTTCTGAAGAGATGGGATTTTTCAATGAAGTGTTCAGTCTAAGTGCACTAGATCTATGAGCTGTGAATAATTGTTTGCAGAACAAGGAAAGAAAATTACATTTAAAATTCCTAAATGACATTTATGCAGCTTTTTATTTTATTTCTCCTACATTTCAATGTTCCTACTCAGCAACATGTAACTAACAAGACCCTACAGCGCCTTTACTGTGAATAAAAAAAAACTAAGCTGGTTTAAACCTTAATTTGCCACTGATTGCTGACGCCCAGTACTCACAACTCTCTTAAGTACCCTTTAATGTCCCGTTTTCACTCATCGTGAATGGCAAGACAAACATTGTTTAATACAGCCGGCTAGCCGAATTATGGAACTGCCAGCATTCCAGCCAATTAATGGCAGAGATAGATGTTTTGTGGTGATTCCAAAGCAATCTTTCTCAGGTTAGACAGCTAGCAAAACAGCAATCCTGCATCTTAAAGCTATTCATAGATAATACTAGCTTATCAGCAAATTTTACCGTAGCCCACAATGCTGCAGGAAACAATAAAGTGGGCAAGGACTAACAGACCGTGGCACTTCGATTCCAAACACTCCAAGACAAGGCGTAAATGAACTCTGCCTAGTTTAAAGTAGCTCAAGGGCTGCTTATGGAATCCCATTCATAATCTATTTCGCCATGATGAGGCAGCGTCGGGGTACCAGCTGAATTAATACCTACAAACTTATTTGTTTTACAGCTTCAAGCCAAAATCCTTTAGTACTTCCCCCATGTATTAAAAAATTTACATTTGTACCTTAACAATTGCAGGGTTTGTTCTGATCCTGTGACTGTGATTTGCATGGTTCTGGGTACTGAGACCACTGCATTCATTATAACTTAGCTGAGTGTTGGCCGGTGCCAGTAAGAGCTTCTTAAGCTAGAAACATTATGAGGGAAAGGGAAAAGCAAGAAAAGTTATGCATCTTTTAAGCATTGGAATAAGTTATTGAAATTTTAAATGTAATTTATTATAATTATAAAAGTTAATTCTATCATTTTATTTATGTCACACCTCAGCGCAATAGTGCTAAAGGAAATAGGATCTTTAAAGAGTAGAAAAAGGTTTGGCATTACACTACCAACTATGAAAATATTTCCTTTTCCTCCAATTCAATTTCTAGAATTGTATGCATAAGAACAAAAATGCAAATACGCCAATTATTATACAAGTAATAATAGTGAAAAATAGAAGTAAAATCTCAAAATTTCCAGCTATAAGGGGTTACTGAATAAATTGGAGTTGGTGTTATCTACATTTTTTTTGAAAAAATAAAGCAAAAAATACTTTTCTAAAATAATTTCCAAATCACTACTAGGTGAGAAAAGCTGCCTTGTTAAATGAAGACCCGGGAGTGGAGTATGGAGGCAGCGGGGCAGGGGTGGAATAGATACACATTTTCTTTTAAAAAACCCAAATAAATCGAGTGGCAAAAAATAAAAGATTTTGTGATGTTTTGAACCATGTTTCATAACCTAGCATGTGAAATTATCGATTCAAAGAATATCTGGTATAAAAGAATGACTATCATTGATTTTAGAAAAGAAAAAAGGATTTGTAAGTAGAGTCCTGGGCTGTAGATCAGATGTGAGTTCTGACACAGGCTAAGCATTTACTGTCTCCCGACCTCTATTTATTCATTTCACTGGATGACCCTCAAGGACTTCCCTGTCCTGACATACAGTATGTCTCTGAATCAACTACTCCCCCCAAATGAACAAACTGAATAGATGAAAACAGTCTGATATCAATGGAAAGAAATCAGGGTACTAGGGAACAGAGTCAATGATACTAACAAATAGAGAAATTGGAGAATAAATAACAATTACTTATGAGATATTCTCTATATCAGAAACCTCAAAATCCAATGGACTCTTAGTAGGGCCTCCATATATTTGCATAGAGTATTTTTAACATTTAAAAACTGAGTGATACGAGAGAAACAACTTCTAAATGGCATGTCAAAGCAAACTATTAGAGTCTGAAGGACCATGGCATTCCATAATTTACACAGCATGCCCTTATATCAGATTTATAGCGGATGACAAATGGCTAACATAGATGAGAAGGTAAACTGTGTCTCAGAACTAATAAAACTCTAGTCGAGCACTGCATTGAAAAGAAAATTCTCCCTTCATTGCCAATGAATTCAGTCTTCATTGCCTACCATAAATCTAAGTAACTTGGGTGGCAAATGTGCTATAGGTTTTCAATCTTCATAAGAAATATGGATCCAAAGTCTTCAAATATTGCATATTCCTTGATCTACCAATTCTAATTCTAGGATTCTATGCATAAGAATAAAAATGCAAATATGTCAGTTATTATAGAATTCAAAATAGTGAAAAATAGAAGAAAAAACTAAATATCCACCCATAAAAGATTGCAAAATAAATTAGAACATTTCCCTACAATACTCTGCAACCATTAAAAAATATGCATATATTTAAATTTTTACGAAGATGTTCAGGATATATCTCCAAAGGTTTATTGCAATCATTTTTATATGAGATGTTTTTTGAAATCACAGGTGGAATTTTTAGTCTTTTCTTTTTAGTTGTCTACATTTTCTCAGTTTTCATCATGAACATAAATAATACTAAGATAGAAAAACACACACACATAACAGCAAAAGATAGTTTAAAAAACTGCAATAAGACTACATGAAAAAATGTATTATCAACACTTTTAAACAGAGAATCACACAATTTGCAATTCTGAGTGTGCTTGGGGATTGCTTTGGCATCATTCTAAATTAAAATTCCAAACCTTATTGTGACTACATCATACCCATGCAGCGGGTAGCCAGAGGCAACTCCAATTCCTGCTAAACAGTAGGAAGGGTTCTTACTAGAGACGGCTCTTCTGCCTCCTGGGGTGGAGGGGTGCCGTCAGGCATGGAGGAAGGACTAGCCTCATTGTCAGTGGTCACATCTCCATCTGTCAGCGCATCAAATGAGGGCAATCCGTCTTCATCCACAGGGAGACTGTCCAGTGTCTCTGTGAGGACTGCTAGCAAGTTTGCCTCATTCTCTTCATCTATCTTCTGCAGAAACAGAAAAAAACAGAAGATGGGAGTTGACACTGGGAGGCAGGTAACACTATTCATCAACATGTTTGACCAAATGAGTGAACCATATGTGAAATCTAGAATGCCCATTCCAGAACACAAAGATCATGTCTTTCTCAAACTCCAAATTCATGTTTTGGTCCAAGTGACACAATTAATGAATACCTCTACTGCACTAATCTCTGATGGCTGAGCTGCCCAATTTAGCAATTTGTTATGTCAGTGCTAAAACTGCTATATACGACTCTTCTTGGTCCAGAAGTGTTTTCTATTTGCTCATGTTTTCTTTCCCTGACTAAAAGAAAAGATTTAGAGAATCTTGGAGGTTGAGAGAATTTTAACCATCATCTATGTCATTTTCAGATATAGTGCTTGAATCTCCTATACAGCATACCCCCCAAACTGTCTAGACAGCTCTCTACTTGAACGACACCAGAAAGTGGAGCTATACCGAGAGCAACTATACACTTTCATGGTTTCAATTATAATCTCATCACTGAACACTCCAAAATCGTTTATTTATTTTGCTCCCTGACACCTCTCCAAACTTCAGTCATAAATCTCAAACTGACTACTGGACATTTCTACTTCATAATAGCTCTCTCATCCCAAAAACCCAAACTCTGCACCTTTCACAACAAAACTGCTATGTCTTTCGACTTCTTTAGTTTGGGTAACAATTCTTCAGACTCAAACTCTGGACCTACTTTGACTCTTCTTTCTCTGATCAGTCACTGAGTAAAGTCTTACTTTGTAATGTTTCTTAAATGCATTCATTTCTTATGGCTGGAGTACTATTCCAGTGCACTATTATTTCTAATAGAGGCTCCTGCAAATATACTCTACCTTGTTTTCGACTCATTCTCACCAACACACTTTTAGAAAGCTAATCTTCAATCATTCACTCAATAAACATTTTTGAACCTCTACTCTGTGCCAGGGACATATGAAGTGTGGGAGATACAAAAAGAAGCAAGACAAAAGTCTGCCCCTCCAATAACCCTACCATGGGAGGGAAGAACATGCAAACAATTCATTATAAAACATAGTATTTATTTTGGTACTCTGTAAAAACGGTTCAAGGACTTCCAAACACGTACCTTGTTAACAAGGCAATGTGTTATATTCTATGCACATGGACAACCAGTACCAGGACTGGGAACATGGCATAGCTAATCAATGATTACTTGCTAAATAATTCATTGATCTGCATTTATTGCCAACAATATCTTCCGGACCATTTTCTTTTCCTTCTTTTAGCACTTCACATTGTTTGTCCAATCTGACCTCCTTCCAAAGTCTTCTTTTTAAAGTTCTGTATGCTATGACATTAACAATATGGGCTAAATTATCCCACACAGATTTTATTACAAAATGCACCTAAGCTGCTGACATCTAATGAAGCCAGCAGTGCCCACACTTCCTTTCTCTCTAGCACTGAACTCCAGTTAATTGACCTGACAAAATTACAAGAATCACAGAATAAGACAGCTAATCAGAAAATCAAATTGTATTACTAGAGAAATTAGGCAGGCCTTTATCACGTATACATTCTATTTTCACGTAAAAATTGTTTTCCTTCATTCCTGATGAAGCCTCCATCCAGGAGTAAAACTATGGACTTCTTTTGGATTCAAGAGGCCAAGAAGAGCCATTTAGACTCACAGGGGACTTTAATTGACAGTTTTTAATTTTCATAACACATCCTTCTCACGTCCCTGGATTTGAGATTGTGAGTCAAGTAGTTTGGGTGCAGTGTAGTGTGTATGAAGTTTAAAACTCTAATGCAGGCGCCAGGCACAGTGGCTCATGCCTATAATCATAGCACTTTGGGAGGACAAGGCAGGAAGATCACTTGAGGCCAGGAGTTCAAGACCAGTCTGGCCAACATGGTGAAATTCCACCTCTATTAAAAATACAAAAATTAGCGACGTGTGGTGGCACACACTTGTAATCCCAGCTATTCGGGAGGCTGAGGCAGCAGAATAGCTTGAACTCAGGAGGTAGAGGTTGTAGTGAGCCAAGATCACATCACTGCACTCCAGCCTGGGTGATAGAGGGAAACTCTGTCTCAAAAAAAAACCTCAAACCTCTAATTCAGGAGGCAAATCCTAATCAGAAGGGGTAACTGTTAACTTCAAAATGGTGCTATCTCCTTCAATAAACTGACCAATTGTCAAAGTCAAAATTGCACAAGTCAATAACTAAAGCCTATTTAGTACCCTCAGGTCCTCAGGTAAACTTTTCAATCTACCTTCTTTTAATATGCTTTTGGAAGGACCCTGTATTTGTAATTCTAGTATTAAAGAGACTGAAATGATATTCCCTTATTTTCTGCTCAGGATTGTAATCTGGTATCCAGAGATTTCAATAACCCACTTCTTTAATTCCCCCACATACAATAACTAAATTGAGGTTATTTAACTTTTCTGAATACAATTATATTTAATTAAAACATATATACTTTAAAAATTATCTCAAAGTTACTAGATTTACATATCTCCATATTATCTAATAATTTTTTGAAAATATATCAAATATACATGCACACACAGACACATACACACTTTCAATAAATTGGACATTTTTCCAAGTATCCCATTTTTTCAAAAAAGGCTTATTTCATTAATGTTCAAAATAGCTCAAGAAAAAGAATTAAGAATATTTACCAATAAATGGATAATTTTGTTTACTATGATTTAAAGTTTCTATTTGGCTTTCCAGCAATACTACAAGCTGTTATTTGCTTTCAATCACATAATACAATAGCGCCTTAGCTCTATCCCTAGTGTAAACAAACTACAATAATTCCAATCAAGTTAAAATGACAAAGAACACTTAAATTAACCAGTTTTCTCCAATTTCTTTAATAAGTCTGGGTGAATGTATAACAAATACAATGGCAAAAGTATTGGAGTTTGATAATGTCATAATTAATTTATAAGATCTGATTAAACCACCAACTATTATAATTCCCCTCTCTACTGGAAAGACAATGAGGGGGGAGGATTTGCAAGATGGGAGATTAGCATGGTGGCTTGTGTGTGTGTGTGTGTGTATGTGTGTGTGTGTGTATGTGTGTGTGTGTGTTGGAGTATGTGAGTAGTAAGGGCTACTATTCAACCAGTATCTACCATAGGACTGTAATGATTATTTACATTCCATATCCGTTACAAATAATTATTGAATATTATTATCTCTATATGTGGGTGACTCAGAGAGGGGCCCCAAGACCAGTTATTTTAGTAAAGTTTTTTTGTAAATTAAGGAAGGAAAAAATGTTATTGTTTCAAATTATCTGTGTTTTCTTTAGTCATAGGAAGCTGGGAAGAAAACTTGATATTTACTGATGACACTTTGTGTTTATGTAATAGTGAGTGGATATTGTCCCTTACTGTGGCAATTTCAATTAGTTTAGCATGAGTTTCAACAATCAAACACCCCGGAGAAGGCAATGGATGTGACAAAGAGGACTCTGTTAAACAATTAATGTCACTTCCCATTATTGCTTTGGTCCCAATTTACAGAGCAAATAAATCAAAGTCACCGCAGATGAAGCACACTGGCCTACTAACACATGTCTGTTCACAGGTGACAGGGTATAGAAACACATTAGTCGCTGCAGTGACATTGCAAGATAACCTTTCAAAGACTTGGTTCTGATACTGCTTTCTAATTGTTTGAAATTACTATTTTACAAAAATATATATATACTTCTTAGCTCCATCCGAGTTGGAAAAAAAGAAAAGAAAATGCAGAGAGGGGAGGAAGAAAGAGCAGGTCACCAATTAGATAGTGATCTACAGCTGCACAAACTAAGCTCAGCCTTGGAGCTGGCAGCAGAGGTGGAAGGAAAGATAGGAAACAGGCCAATGGGCATTTCTACAGCTGAGCTCTGTAGCTATCAAACAGCATTTCCCACGGTGGGTGTCAACCTTGGGTACTCCTTACACAATGCAATTCTTCCAACCTAAATAAAGGTCTGTGTGAGTGTAACACCTTATTCTCTAAGGGCCCTCTAGGAAGAAAGAAGGCACATCAACAGAAACTCTCTCATGGTGTAAAGAATTTCCAGTGACAGGTGATACACATGCATTTATACTAACAACCCAAAATTTAGAATCTGCAACAATTCCTAAGTCTTACCATGTCATTAATAAATGATAGCTCAGAACAGTCAACAAAATGAGAAGGTTTATCTCTGCTCTTTGGGATAGCTGGGTCCCTCTATGACCTGTACTAGTCTGACATAATTTAAAAGGCACAGTTGAAAGAAGATAGGTTCTGTCCCTTCAGGTTCCCAGGGGCACCTCTAGATTAAAACTTTGGACCAGGTTTGTAACATTTGGGTCTTCCTCCTTATAACCAGTTGGCAAAGGGATCTTCTAACTGGTTACACATGGTGTGGCAGACAGTGCATTCAACTCACCCAACTGCACACAGAGGGTCAATAAATCCACTAAATTAAGGAGGAGAGGAGGGACTCTGAGACGCTAACTGCCACCTGAAGGGAGAAATGCAGAGTGAATACTGCATGTGGTGTCCCAAAGACTTCTAAATGTGAGCTATTATGAAAGGACCATGCCCTGCTTATGTTAGTAATTTTTTCTGCATCTTGTAGGATTGCAATTACACTCTGGTCCCCAGATTCTCACACTTACTTGATCTCTGTTTGATAAAAATAGTTTAATAGCCATTTAATCACAGCTTCATTATCTTGGCTCTCTTAATGCGAATTAGGCCAGGAGAATTCTTGCTTCCTCATTATTCAAATCATCAATAAGAAGGAAACAGTGGGGTCTTCTTATCATTCATTAATCAGTTTCAGTATCTTAGGTACTGTGTACTCAGAGATCAATCTGTGTGAGAGGTGACTTAACCTCTCTGAGTCTCTTTTTCTTCTATACAAAATTTCATGTGATTATTTGCCTAATTTTTTTGCACTCACAATTAATAGAAAGAAAGAGTTGAAAAAGGCCTGAGAATTCTTCAAGAAGGTGTTCATAAACATTTCCAGTGTATATTCCCATCAACTTGATTATCTGCATTTGAATTTTTTCTTTGAACAGGATCTACCGCAGACATTTAGCACTGGGCCAACTCCCCCCAAATACCCAGCATGCCCTGGGCTTCCTCCTTGCCCCATCCTGCTGACTTGGAAACAGCTAATGAAGACAAAATTAACTCCTACTTTAAGTGAGGCCTAATTAGGAAAGGAAATCTGCTAGAGTAACATCTGGTAATGTATTCCAAAGCCAAATATAAATGACATTCTTGGATTATCCACTACTTTGGATTATTGGTTCCATTAGGCCCCACCAGGAGTTCAAATAGCTACATGGAAAAGCAACTTTTATAACAGTTTCAGAAGTTCAAATAAGAAATACAATGGGTCATAGGTGTGTCCCTTTCCTGAATCTTCATACATAAAACCCTGTACCTCAGTTTCATGTATGGATAAGCAGAAAATATTTGCATAAATACAGATTTTGGTTCTAATGTATACAGTTTGAGTCAATATTTATAAAAAACTAAAGTCAAAATTAAAAAAAAAACAAGTATTTTTCTGCAATAAAATTTAGAAATAACAATACAGAGTAGTCTACTGGAATAGAGGTTGAGGTTTTTAGCTTTTTTCTTTAACCCATTCTAATCAGAACAGATACCACTTCCCTGTGTGTGTTTACTTGAAGTAATCTGAGCCTTTGCTAAAGAGGTTGTTAAATATTTTGAATACCCACGTTCAAACAATTGAATTTTTTCCATCTTCTTTCTCTTTCTCTTCTAAACTCTCTGCAATCCACTGTGAATTTTGGTTTTGCTTCTTTTATACCCAAGTGTGGGCACTGACAGTATGCCTGACCCTTTCTCACACACTGAATCAAAAATGGGTGGAATCCCTCATGTAATGACTTAGAGCTTCCTAGCTCCTACCCTACTCAAAAGAGGAGTCCTTAAAATAACCCAATACTTTTTGTTTGTGATATGAAATACAGGGCAGCAAGTAAGGTATGGGCACTGAAAGGTAGGAATAAAAAAGATCTCAAGCATATGTGTGCAACAAAAAAATCAAGACAATAAATACCACACTACATTACATAACACATTATAAAATGCCTTTGTGTCCACTCATTTTTCCATATGCCCTGAGAGTTAGCTTATACTTATTTCACTCCCATAAGAGATAAGCACATTATGTACAATCTATTGTGCCCTGTTGGATGCCAAATTTGCTGGAATTTACAGGCTAGTAGAAAGAACACAAATTTTAATTTCACTGTCTGAATAACTCCCCATGGGCATACGGGCTACTTGAAATATCATGTATATAAATGTGTCTGTCCATATCACACCCATAAGTTTATATCTCAAGTAAATATATTTAAAACAGAATCTAAGGCACACGTATATCTCAATGCCTTGAGTGAATTCTCTGATATTCAATTGTAGTTGACTACACAAAAATGTATAATCTGTATATACATTGTTCCTCTCAGTTAACCACTCTAACTGAGCAAAGCAATGATCAAAAACCAGGGCTAATTCCTGTAAAAATAAAATAAGAATCAAGTGGAAATAAAATATAAACAAAATTAAAGAATTCGCAGACATATTTAGACCCGTGGGAATCCATTTAATTCCAATTAATACATATATTCCTATTTAAGCAGGAAAAAAATGTATATTCACATCTGTACTTAGACTCTATTATATTTGCTTATATCACACCTTCATGAGTTAATAAACATGTACTGTGCATGTGACATTCATTATTCTGTAGAGTTATAAGAGCTAAAAGTATAAATACAGAGTTTCAACAGAGTGTTCTAAAATTCCTGGTTAATATATGCAAAATGAGCTATTTCAGGGGAAAGGGGAAAAAAGTTCAGGGAGGTTGGTGGGGGTCATACCTATTTCTCACAAGGGGAAGAAGAAGGAACTGTGCCATAAACTGGAGACTTAACAGGCCTGAAAAGAGTGAACAAAGGATTCTACTTGTTCTCAAGTTTAAACTAAAAGAGAAACTGGGCATTGCGGGGAGAACTCTAGACTGGAAGTCAGGAGAATTGATCCTAGATCCATTTCCACCACCAGCTAGCTACGTGTCCTCAAGTGAAACAACTCAATTTTCCAGCTGCATTGCATAGTTGAGAATGACAATCCCATAGGCTTCTGGTATTAGTCCATTTTCATGCTGCTGATAAAGACTGGGCAATTTACAAGAGAAAGAGGTTTAATTAGATTCACAATTCCATGTGGCTGGGGAGGCCTCATGAAATCATGGTGGAAAAAAGGAGGAGCAAGTCACATCTTGCATGAATGGTGGTGGCAGGCAAAAAAAAAAAAGAGTGTGCTGGGAATCTTCCGTTTTTAAAATCATTATATCTCATGAGTCCCATTCACTGTCATGAGAACAGTACAGGAAAGACCAGCTCCCATAATTCAGTCATCTCCCAGCATATGTGGGAATTACAGGAGCTACAAGATGAAATTTGGGTGGGGACACAGAGCCAAACCATATCAGTTCCTAACTGGCTTCCCTATTTTCATCCTTTCCACTTGCCATCCCACCTCAAATATTTCATTCTCAGCACAGAAGACTAAGTGATCCTGATGCAACCTAAGTCATGTCTCACCCCTCTTCTGACCAAACCCTCCATGGCTTCCCACGTCTCTAAGAGTAAAAGCCAAAATCCTAAGGGTGACTTACTAACCAAGGATCACCATATAATTTATCATCTAAGCAGAACCCTTTTGAGAGGGAGAGGGGATAATGTACATAATCGGCTACTCAGGGATGAACCCAGACTACACCAGGCTAACTGGAATGTATGGTGGCCCTACACTCAGCCAACTTCATCTGACCCTGGCAACACTCCATTTACCTGTCTGAATCCTTCCCAATCAGTTTGATCTCCTCATTAGTCCACAAAAATGCCAGACATTCTCCTGTCCTAAGGCCTTTGCACTTGCTGTTTTCTCTACCTAGAAGGTTCTTCTGCCAGATGGCCACATGGATTGCCCCTTTGTCCCCTCATTTACTCAAATGTCACCTTCTCAGTGCAACATTTCCAACTACATTGGACACATTCTACATATTTTCTCTAGATTATTTTCCCTTTGGCATTTTTCTCTGACTCAACATATTTTAGTGATTTATCTTCTTCATGAACTATCTAAAAGAGGAGGTCGGTGAGGCCTATTTGATTATCGTTGAGATACTTAGTATATAGTAGATGCTTAACTAAAAAGAGTAAAAATGGTAACTAAAACATCTAATCCGTCCTGACAACATAAGAATATATACATTTTCATTCTTCTTTTGTTGTTATTTTCTCTGTAATCCTCATCTCCTCCCACCTCCAGACAGTGTGTCTTCTTAATAATGTTTAGCTTTGGCTATGATTTAGAATTATCTCACATTCATTTCACATATACCAGTTGAAAGACCAGGCAAGCAAGCGATAACGTTCTTAGTGGGGAGGAAAGAATATGAACAGCTACAGCTATAGAGGGGCTAATTCTGAAATGAACTCCTAGGCAATGGATCTATAGAAGTACATGTAATGCTCATCTTTTGTAAAAGAGGAAGCTTAAATGGGTCTTGAAAATGCAGAAATTAACCCAACTCTGTTGTCTGGAAGGATACTGGAACACATCATCAAGCAATCAATTTGCAAACATCTTGAAAGAATCAAGATGCTTTTGTGAAGAGAAAATCATGCCAGACAAACCTACTATCTGACCATGCAGGAGTGCTGACTCTCTAGTCAAGAGAAAACCACCGATGTAATCTATTTGGACTAGAGTGGTGAGCTTCCTCGTTCCATACCACATAACACGCTCATCTTTAAGCTGGCAATATATATTAATATATATTAATCTTAGCCAGAAGTTTTTAAGCTGTGTTTTACAGAGCCCTGGACACTAGAATGGCTGGTATAAGGACTCATTATAAATATTATAGTGTATGATATATTTTGTGTATTTATATACCTTAATTCATAGGCAATAGAAGCCATTTTTTTTTTTTTAGAAAACACACTCGAGTGTGCTATTTTCTTATCATAAATACAGAAACACGGTGGAAACCATGACCAAATTAAGCAGCCAAATTGAATCATTTTGTATTGTCTTTGGATTAAAAAAAAATCTTAAGAACTGAGGGTGAATAGTTTAAAACCTAGAGCCATTTCGAAACACTCAGTTCTATGAGGCAGGATTTTCTCAATCCTCTTCAAACAAACCAAAGCACAAAATAATCAGTTGCTATGATTGATAATAAGAACCTGCCATCATCTTAAATCCCAACTTGTACTTTTCCTGTTCATTTAAATAATGTCATAGTTCTCTCAGATAAATATTACTTTAATAAATAATAATAATAATAGTAAATAGCAACTCAGTACTTTCTATGTTCCTAATGTTGAGCTAATTTCTTTTCATGCATTATTTAATTGAAATCACCCATTTAACCCTATTATTGTCTCCAAACTCTCATGGCTAATGAGAAGCAGAGTTGGATATTAAACCAGATATATCTGATGAAATATCATTCTCACTCCCTTTCTTTATATATCAGGATTTTATTGAAGACATTTTTACAATGCGTGGGCATGGGCTATTTTAATTTATCTTCACATTGTAGACTAAGAAGTGAGTTAGAATGACATAGCATGTATTTATCATCAGCTAAAATCTAAGGTGGGAGATGCAGTTACATGCCATGAGGCACAGTTGGCCTTCCATGCAGAAAGAGGAGGTTGCTTTGCAACTGATTCTCACTATTTATTGCTGGCTGGCCCAGTGTTAATTCATAGCCTTTTGTTTTTTTAGCCTACTGAGTGTGATTTGCTCTTCTATTTGAATGTTCTTCCCTTTAACATCTTTTGTTCCTATTCTATCCCTATCTCGAAGCCTACTTTAAGCATTCTCTTCCATGAGATATCTTTCAACAAGTCCAAATCTTCTAGTCCTTTATCAGAAAAACTTAGATCCATACATAGAAATGCAGATTTCAAAGCCTCATCACAAACCACTGAATCCAAATCTCTAGATACGGGTTTCTGGACTGCAGCACTGTTGACATATTGAGCCACATAATTCTTTGTTTTGGGAGCTGTCCGGTGTGTTTAGGATGCTTAACAGTATCCCTGGCCTCTACCCACTAGATGCCGGTAGCACCCCTCCAGTTATAACTATCAAAATGTCTCCAGATATGCCAAACGTTTCCTCGAGGCAAAACTGCCCTCAGTTAAGAACAACTGACCTGGGAGGTACAGCCTGGGATTCTGTAATTTTGATAAGCAACCCAAGCGATTCTGATAATCAGACAAGTTTGGGTAATTTGCTCCTTTGCAGCTGTTGAGTAGTGTGTAAATCAAGTTAAAATTTATGATTCTGTGTATGCTAGATTTATTCCCTCTAATACATGTGATTCCAGATCTTAATAGTTATTATTAACATATTTTTATTCTATGTGAATTCTTTTTCTCAATATCTTACATTAATGTGCCTAGTTGTTTTATGGTCTATCCTTCCCTGTTGATTACAGCATATTGGTTATTCGATTCCCGAATTTGTTTTTGATAGTCCTAAGGCAGCTCAGTCTTTTTATTGCCAATCATTCTCTTTCTTCAACATCTTCTGACCATCACCATTACCATAAAGTTCACTTTAGTTCTGAGGTCTATTTTATTACATTGACTACATGCTAAATGATTCTTAAGGATTTTCTTCCGTATGTCTTCACAGAGGTCTTAAGCATTTCTCAACTTTTTAAGATCTTTTTAAAAATCTCAAAAGAGGCCACAATACCTTATAACATTTTTTTTATTATTTGAAATAGGCAGTGAGGCAAAATATAGACTCCAAAGTTAAATTTTCTGATTTGGGGTCCTGAGTACACCACTTCCAAGATGTGTGACCTTCAGCAGGTAACTTAACCTTAATAAGACATATACTACAGGGCTGTTTTGAGAATTGACTGAGCTAATCAATGCAAATCATATAGAACAGTGCCTGACATATAGTGAGGATTTATGTTTACTACTAATAATAATATCATTATTGTCATTTTCATGCACTAGATTGAATTCAAAGTAAGTGAGACAAAATATGGATTTGTTAAAAACAAATTTGAGGAAGAGATAAGACATGAACAAATGAAGTCAAAAAGGAAGAACATTCTATACAATAAGCCTACATAGTATAGAAATTGTAAGTATGGTACCAGAATTACTAAATAGATAATTGCTCAAAAATGCCTACAATTTGTATAAAGTTCATTATGTCCCAATTACTTGTTAAGGTTGAGATGGTACAGTTGACAGGCATAGTTTGACATGATCGCTGGTTGTTTGCCAGTTATTACATGGAATGATCACCTTCAGTACATACTGAAATGAATTACAATACCTACACTCGACACACCCTTCATTTGTGAACACACACACAGACCTGTATCATATTTACAGATACATATAACATGCATATTTATGTGCATATTTATAAATATTATATATATATATTTATTTACACATGTTTATTGAGTGCCTACTATGTACTATAATTTGATATCTAGGAACTTACATTTTAGTTTTGTGGTTAGAGGATGGCAGATAATAATAGATTTTATATTAGATAGATTTTATATTTATATATAGGGAGAATATGTACAGTATACTGGTGTGTGTATACATAAAACATATATACTCATACAAAGAAAAAAATATATATATATACACACACACACAGACATACATACACAGAGAGGGAAAAAAAAAGAGGTAGCATTTGAAGCAGCAAGGCATAATAGCTAAGAAAGAAATATTCTAGATAGAGAAAAGAGCAAAAGTAAGGGCCAAAGGTCCTGAGGAAAACTTGCAATGAGTAAAAAAATTCTTTTTTCATGTTTTACATACAAGTATAACCAGGAGGGATATGATGGGCAAAATATTTAACAAACATCACACAGGAACATTGATCAATCAGAACAGCAGCACCAGGACTGCAGAAAGGAGGCCTGCAGTGAATACCTCACAAAGCTCTGCTGTTACATATTATCAGACTACATTAACTCTGGGCATAACCAGTGATTTTTAGACTATGTAAGGAAGAATAATTTCATATTACAACCAGTAAGTTATATATAAGATAATATATTTGCTGATGAAAAGAAGTGCTTAGAAGGCACCATCACAGAGGTCAATGCTATTTGCTCATAAAAACTTAGCACCACAAGATATGTGTGAAATTGTGCAGCTGCAGATTCTTGACACTTGGATCTATATGGTATATTAAGGTTGGGGACACTAAGATGCAGGTAATGTCAAATGATCTGATTACTGTAATATCCTGGCAATGGCATTAGAATGAGACAAAATTGTCTCAAGGTGGTTGGAAGCTATTCAGAGGCAAGGTGTCCTTTCTGTGAGGCCATCTAGGGTGAAAGAAATCAAAGTGTGCTCCATGCTAATCCTCTGTGCCTTTCCAGCTCCTTTCCCCAAGAAACTAGGAGCTACTTAGAGCTTGGGATTGGGTCTTTGACTCCTTGACTAACTTTCAAATTCCACTAAAGTGCTCTGCACAGAGCGATGGGTTGTCAATAAATGCTTGCCAAACAAATACAATATGAGAAGTTCATCTTCTCAATGACTTTGTATCTAAGTGTTTTACATGGGTTTAGGTTTCCAAAGCATCTGAGTAAGTTTGCAATCTCCGAGGATTTAGATACTGAGCTTCTTTTAATGCTAGACTGAGTGAACCCCTTGTGAAGAATCTTTAAATACTTCACACTGAATCAGTTCCAAATGCAGACTCATTCATGATTATCATTGACTTACATGCATATGTAGAGAGCATGCATAGTGGAGAAGCATAGGGCACTGGGCTAGACAAAGTAGCTAATAACCTCAAAGGGGCATTTTTAAAGTGAGTTTGATAACAGGATAAAAAAGCACATGTACCCAAAACAGCATGGGAAATGACAAGAGAGGTGTAAATTAATCTGGATAAAAATTTGAGACATACAGAATGATGAAAGGGAAGAATATGACATTTAATGCCTTGCCATGTTGTGGCTCTTAGGATGACAGGATGTAGTAACAGGGAAACACTGAATAGTAAAAGCTGTTTGGTCAATTCTCCCAACACTACGAGGTTGGAGATGAGAAGCCTGACATTCAAAGGGATAAACAGACTTTCTCAATGTCATCTGGTAACTGATCTAATTCTACATCTGTTTTGGACCTATTGGCTTCTTAGTTTTTCTATTATACCATGTTGCTTATCAGGAGAATAAAAGGAAATAAGTAGAAGACTCTTTCTCTTACATTTGCCATATGGTTTCTTTAAAACTCTACATTGTTTAACATATTGTAAATATATTCCAATATATTAACCTCCATAGAAATACTGCATTACATTTTCATATCTGTGTGCTTTTAATAGATCGCAAGCTTCCTGGGAATAGGAATCATGATTTGTGCATCAAAATTAGTGTCAAAATTTTAACAAGAATTTTGCAAGTACCTACCATGTGTCAGGCACTCTTGACACTGGGAATATAGCAATGAACAAAATAATTTAAAATCCCTGCCTTCAAGGAGCTTATTCTGTTGGGGGAAGATAGATGATTGACAAAATAAATTACTATAAACAAAATAAACAGCCGTGAGGAATAAATGAAAGGAAGCAATGAGAACTCTATTTGTATTTAAGTAAAGCCAAATTAGATTTTAAAAAATCAGGCTTATTTATAAAATCAACACGTAAATATTTTTTCTTAGGAAAGGTTTCATACTGGGATAAAAGTTTTCTTCTGACCCTTATAGAGAGTAACAGATGCTTTAAAGCAGTGACTCTCAATTTTGGCTCTAAATTTAATCACGTATGCATTTTTAAAAATATATGCTTGGCCCTTCCCTACCTCCTCGAGCAATTAAGTCAATATCTTTGGAGGTGGGAGTTAGTAATTCCCTTGAGCAATTAAGTCAGTATCTTTGGAGGTGGGAGTTAGCAATTTTAAAATCTTCCCAGGTGAGATTCTCATGGAAGCCAGAACTAAGAATCACTCCTTTAAAAGATTAAATAATAGAATCTTTGAGGAAAGATGAGAACATTTCTTATGATCTATTGTCAGGGCTGAAGGAGAAGTCTTGCCCATCAGTGAGAACCAGTTGTGGCATACTGAGATGCCCAGAATCCCTCAGACATGCCACAGAACATGGATGTTTCATCCTTGTCCAGTGCACACCATCTCTGGCCCCTTGACTGAAGGAGTTTTCTTTCCGGAGTCCCAGTTATCTCCCCAATTACCCACTCAGACCCTGTTTCAGTACTTGTGAGTCCATGAAATATCTTAAGTCATGAAGTCTCTTTAGTGGGTGATGGTGACACCGGCCAGCCAGGAGCCTTATTACAGTGACTGACTACTGCCATCAGATTGAACACCTTTAAAAACAAAGAATCACAGATCATAGGCTGCGTTAAGTGACAAGTGACTAGGTTTAAAAACGAAAAGACAACCAGGGAACCCATATTGTGAAATGCTTGATACCTATTAAAACAATTACATAGGCACACATTTGTTAAAGTTAAACATAGCCATACAATATTATGAAATGAATCAAGAAAGTTGTCAAATAGCATTTGTTCAGTCCATGATCTATCTATGCATGGATACTGAAAAAAAAGCCTAAAAGAATGAATTCCAAAATATTACAAGAAAGTGGGATTTCAGATGACGTTAAGTCCGTTTGTCTTTTTCCAATTTTCTGTAACTAGTATTTTATTCTTTAAAATATATAAAAATAGAGAACCAAAGACTGTGTTTGTATATGCCATACATGAGAAAATGGGAAGAGAAATAGCTAAAGTGTGATTAAATAATTAATCAAGGTCAGCCTAGGTCTACACAACTTTGTGGCCCTGCTTTTGAACTTGTCTTGCTTCGGCCTTAATTTTTTGATCTGTAAAAAAGGCAGCAGTGAAATCTGCCATGGTTGTCCCATAAGGTTACTGGACATAAAAAATAGCATTGATGTGCTTTAAGGAAGAGTTAAAAAGCATTATATAAAAATGTGCTAAATATTCATGCCTCTCAGATAAAATCATTCAAGCAATATTTACTGAATTTGTACCATGCTTATACAGTTGCACACTTGACTTAAATTTATTTCTTCCTCACAACACCTCACAGTAGCAAGTAAACTATAAGAATAGGCAAGAAAACAATGGAAGTATTTGTCTGAGACTCTACAGCAGAGCCACAGAAGCAGAAGAGAAATCAAGATGACCTCGAGCTAACTATCTCCCAGAGTCCTCCTCGCCTGAGCTCCTATCAGTGGTTGTAGACAAACTTTCCAGGTCTGTGTGTTGGGATGTCAGCCAGCTGTAATCTCTTCAGGAGTGGAAGATCTGATGCTGTCAGCTAGAGGTGGCCCTGGAATAGATCCGCACACGATATGAAAACATCAGGCTTTAGCAATTGATAACAAAATAATTTGGTGCCATTTCAGCGTCAATTGCTACTCAATTTGTGCCTGGAAGAACATTCAATATTCTTGAAACATTAACCCAGGACCTCTCATTTTGCTGCTGTTCTTATCAATATGATGTCTGTTGTGAATATTTCCAAAGTAGTAGACTCAAAGTCTTAAGGGATTTAACCTTAGAAAAAAAGGGCTTCAAATTATAATTCTATCATGTACAGGCCTGTGTCCTTGAGGAAGGCATCTGTGCCCTGCAACTCCAGTACTATCAACTGTAAAAATGAGACATATGCTTCATAGAATTGTGGTTAGGATTACATGAGATATTGGGCATAAAGAGCACCATAAAACACCATACAAATTTTTCCTACTATTCCTCTGATGATGTTCCTTATTTAAAATTATTTTTAAAATGTTATATTGGCAACAAAAGTACACAACTTAAGAAGAAACCTTAGGAAACTGTATGCCATGTGAACTTAATCTGTTGTCTAAGATGAGCCATATCACAATCTTTAGCCCTGAGTACGTGGCCTTTCTACTTACATGGTAAACTGAGTATCATATAGCTGATAAAAGGGCTCACAGATATTGCCTTCAATTTGGAATAGCTGAACTAGGACAAAACTATCATTTAAAAAATTGAAAACCACTGAATCATAGGAAATATTAACAGGGGATACAGATGAAAAAGAATCGTTGATTGTATTTGAAGATGATAAGGGAAGAAATGAATTGATTTATCTTACATAAAAATAAGACTAGAGAAAATAAAGCCTTTAGTAAATATAGCAAGTGTGTTACTTTAATTCTGGATAATATTTTTTAAAAAGAATAAGGCCATAATACATATTTAAGCTCTTCTTTGAAGGTCACAGTCTTGTTTTATTTGGCTTTATTTATTTATTATTTGGCTTTTATTCATTTGTAGACTTAGAATCTTTTTTTTTTTTCAGGTGCTTCAGGCATGTGGGGACATAGTCATGGACCTCACAGACACTGCTCTTGTCCTCATGATGTTTCCAGCATCCTAGCTGCACAGTAGAGTCATTCGTCGTCTGCAATATCGTACAATTATTTAAATGTTGAATGAGGAAAAAAATAGACAAAAATGAAACTATGAAGAGAAAGGAAAGGAAAAACCAGGAAAGGGAGTTAAAAGGAGCATGAAGTAATCCATAATTTTATTGTCACTTTCAGCTGGAAACGAAATACTCTTTTCCTATTACACTGTTTGTTTTGGCTGTGGGCTTCAGGAAATAAATAGATTGGTGCAAAAATAATTGCTGTTTTGGTCATAGCTTTCAATGGCAAAAACTGCAAGTAGATTTGCACCAACCTAATACTATCTTTGAAATGTAAGTTAAAGGTTGAATCACCACTCACAACGTTTGTATTGCTTCTTATATATCGTCAAGATCATCTTTGGGAGCTATAGCTATAATAAAGCATAAGGGGAGAAGCAAGACTTTTCTTTGAGCTTCTGTGACAGTGATCAGAGTAATGTCATAAAGTCCAAGTGAAAACAATCTGTATCTACCAAGGAACTAAAAAGTAAACTCCTGCTTTGGTAGAAACCATCAGTTTCTATAAAGTACAAGCACGGCAGCAAAATACAGTCTCCTTTTTATCATTTCTAGTAGATAATACAGTGGGATACATGATTTTTAATGATTATGTCTTTAGCCTTGAAGAAAGAAAATCAAACTTATGTCAAGACAAAGGCAAGCGAATTAAAACATCCAGGTTGAAAATTAAAGACTGACAATAGCGGTCAGTGACTATGGTCTTGCTGCGCTTTCGGGATACCATCAAGCCCTTTGCAGATGCTGTTTCCTTTTATCTTCATAATGATTGTTTGAAATAACTATTAAATCACCTTTTTACAGATGAGAAAACTGAGGTTTAAAGAAGCTAAGTAACTCATCAAAGGTTACACAACAAACATGTGTCCAAGTGGGAATTCAAATGCAGGTTCCCATCTTTTCAGCAACCCTAACTTTTCTAGAACATTTTTCAGGGCAGAATTCAAAACTGTTGTACCTTCATAGGTATAAATTTAAACTTAATTGTTAATTTTATTTTCAAGATCTCTTTGAGGGAAAAAAAAGCTCACTGAATGTTCTAGAAAAAAATGTCATATGTTTCATTGCTTCTAATGAGTTGCTGCAGTTCAGAAGTTTCATTACATTCTGACAATTAAGTTGCTAATAAAGTGAGGAACCACAAATTGACTTATCCATCTCACAAACTCAAGATCCAGCTAGCAACCTAGAACACAATTTCCATTACTGGACCAAAAACCATTCACATCTTGCAATACTCACAGTGTTTAGATTTAATCTAGGTAAACTGCAGATTGCTCCTGCACTTGACATGAAGTTCTGACTGAGAACATACACACACACATGCTCACACACATACAGTATTAGTAACAATATGTTGTGCTGATGCCAACTGTATTATCAGAACCAATGATAAGATATTGTTATGCTGGGGCAATGCAATGGCTGTGGACCCAATATCAAAAATTTATGGTAATTGAAACCACAGAATCTTAGGAAATGCAGTCAATTTCATAGAGTATCAAAAGGTCACACTATTCAATTTATACTTGAGGCTGAGCACAATATTGAAAAAAACATGTGAAAGCAAATGATGTTATCAGTTGTCCAGGATTCAACAATTTACTTACTATCTAAGGTAATTTACTGATTACTAAATACATGCATAAATTATGTTGAGTCTCGTGTTTGGCACACCAAGTTCTCGTAAAGAACTTAATGCTGTGAACGCATTACTAAATATAGCAACGTTATTAACTGCTCTGTTCAGGCTTCAGTAAGAGTGAATCTTTTTTTTTTTTTTTTTTGCCCCATGTGTTACTAGTTACACTAAAGATTCTCTGAGATTCTGCTATCTCTTCAAACTTTTGCTATATGCTGTGTCTTACCGAAGCTATTTTAAAACAAAAACATTCAGTATACTACATCCAGTGCCTCTCTAACATTAATGTGAATATGAATCACCTGAAGATGTTGTTAAGCTGCAGTTGCTAATTCAGGAAGTCTAGGGCACAGCCTCAAATTCTGAATCTCTAATAAGCGTCCAGGTAATGCTCAAGCTGGTCCACAACCAAGAGTTTCAGAAGCAAGGTTCTAGTTTTCTCCATCAATTCAGTACATTTTCTACTTGTCCCCACCATGCAGGGCATAAACATTCTGTTCCATTACAATTAATCCCCACTAAGAAGGTATGCCACAACATTTTGGATTAAAATATAGAATTATTTCATTCTTTCTAGCTCAAGTTTCAAACTAGAGGTCTTCAGGAGGAACTAGCTCAGACATATGTTTCATTTGGCTAGCATGGTTTTGCCTCCCAAAGGGTGTTAAACATTATTAGATTAGTTAACAACAGTTATTAAACTGTAACTTTTATCTGGAATTTCTGCTTTTAAAAAATAAATCAGAAGATCTAAAGAAATTGGGATTTGAGCGGGAGATGACTACATGACAGAGTCGCTGCTCTCCCCAGGTTTCCACTGTCTCCACCCCTACAGCCCTGACATTGGATTTTCAGGTCAATCTTCATTGTCCGTGCTTCCCATCCAGACCACATCACTCATTCTCTTTCCTGCCTACCTCCTGGAATCAGCACTGGAGTCACTCTCCTCTGATTGTCATTTTAAAAATCCACCCTCCCCCATTTCTACCTCTGCATTTTGGTATCTTCACTATAAAATATTTCTTTTTTATTTTTTTATAGAAAACCTAAAGTTTAAGATCCTATTTGAGTTCTCTTCTCTCATGACATATTGACAAGGCACACCAACCTAACTCTTTTGAAGTATTATACAGCATCGGGCCGTGTTTTATATAGGTTTTATACACATGACTCAGATATGCAGATGCATGAGTATGTGTTTGCATGTGTATTTGTATACCAATTGCCACATTTCCAGCTAGATCATCACTGCCCTAAAAAAAATTATAATGCACTGTGTTTTTTGCAGGTTAACAGGATGGTCTGCATGAAATAATTCCAATCAAATCTATTTGCTAATTTGAATTCTAGAGCTCTGACAGATCTCCTTTCACAGGTTTTCCTTTTTATGGAAGAAATTTGTAAAGAATTTTTCAAAAAGTTAATCATTTAGCATTTGTGATACTGGTTTTCTATATGAGAAGGTTTCCATTATAGAAACTAAAATATAAGCAACATTTTTAAATACATAAAACTTTATAGTTTGATTAAAGGAAAGTATAGAAGGGATAATTTTTAGTGGCAGGCATGCCCTTGAACATCTTTTAAAGTGGGGAAAGTGAGAGACATGTTTAAGATAGAAACATGGTACAGAAAATAAAGCATAAAACAACATTAATTTATGGTCATTATACTTTATATGTTCTATTACAATGGTCTGAAGGACTATTATTTATTTTAAAAATGAAAATAAATTCTTCCTAAGTTATATCTTCTATGTTACCTGAAATCAGTGAGATACATTTTGAGGAGATACTCAAATGTCCTGGATGTATACAAGAGGAATCTCAAATTTGGAGATGGGACATGCTTCTGTATTTGAACCTGAGAAGCATTTAGCCACTGTGAATTTTCAGTGGTGATCATGAGGAGGGATTTCTGTAGGAAAGTCTTTGCTGTACCTGAAATAAACCCTAAACCTTTGTATTCTCACCAAGGATATTAAGACAGTAACAACCGCCTTATATCTCCTACCCAGAAGGATATACAGAAACTTGATAAAATTACGAGACATTTAGAAAACTATTTCATAAATCAACGATTTAATTTCTGGAGTATCTTCCACGTGCAGGTCAGCATGTAGTAAGGCATGAGACATCTAGCAAAGACAAACAATGAAGTAAACAGGGGTACCGGTTCTAGAGTCAGATTGCCTGGGCATGAATCCTAGCCCTGCCAATTACTAGGATTGGGGACCTAGAGCAAGCTACTAAACATGTCTGGGACCAGTTCCCCACACACAAAGAAGATGATGATAAAATACCTGCCTCATGGGTTGTTGTAAAAATTAAATGAAACATGTAAAGTGCTGAGAATACTGCCTGGCACATAGAAACCCTCGATAAATATTACCCATTGTCAGTATTATTTTTATTAGCCTCAAAGAGTTTATAATCCAGTCAAGGGAGTGAGACAGGAGCAATGAAAATATAACTAATGACACAAGGCCATGTGTACATGACAAGTGTCAGATAAGTCACTCTGATACTGAGTGTTAGTTCTGAGAAGAGAGAATCATTTTTAGTTTTAAGAAATGTTGCCAGGAATCCAGGCAATGGATTTCTTATCAGGTCACAGAATTTTTAGCATAGTTATGTTATTTTTGTCATGGAAATCCCTTTGACAACTATTTCAGAAAAGGCCTCTCCTAACCTTTGGGTGTATTAAGGCATCCAGATTTTCCCTCTGACCTAGAGAATGAAGGCACATCATCAGCACATTCAGACTTCATATAAAACTTGATTATGGCCCTATTCAATTACCAGAAATTCGTGCAAGTTTCCAATGGCCTCCCAGCTGTGGCTGGCTTGACTGAGAGGCCATACAGTCCAACAGTTCCACAGACTTGGCCAAGAAACATAACTTGAAAGAAGGAATAAGAACTATAAATGAAGACGGCCTTGTCCCACAAAGGTGAGTTTTTATGCTGAAAACAAGCACTGTATTAAGCTGTTTGGTTCAAAGGCAAGATTCACCTTTAAAAAACTTTTTACTGTTACAGATTTCCTGGGGATGGGGTGTGTCATTTATTTTTATATTCCAAGTATCTAATATGATGCTTGGGATATGGTAGACACTGGATAAATCCCAGATGGAAGAATGAGAAGATATAAGGGGGAAAAAAGGGGGAAGGAAGGAAAAGAAAAGCCTTTTTTCAATATAAACTAGGTTGAAATACTTTACCAGCCTAAGTGATACCCTCACCCACTGATACAATTTGGCTGTGTCCCCACCCAAATTTCATCTTGAATTATAGCTCCTATAATTCCCACATATGTAGGAGGAACCCAGTGGGAGATAACTGAATCATGGGGACAACTCCCCCATGCTGTTCTCATGGTAGTGAGCAAGTCTCACGAGATCTGATGGTTTTAGAAGAGGAAACACCTTTTCACTTGGCTCTCATTTTCTATCCCGCCTGCTGCCATGTAAGATGTGCCTTTCACCTCCTGCCATGATTGTGAGGCCTCCCCAGCCATGTGGAACTGTGAGTCCATTAGGCCTCTTTTTCTTTATAAATCACCCAGTCTCAGCTATGTCTTTATCAGCAGTATGAAAATAGCCTATTACACCCATGTGACCCTGAACCCCCACTGTCTTATTTGAATCTGCCTTTTTAGCACTTAAGACTTTTAATATTTTAAAATACTTACCTTTACTTCCAAATAGATGGTAACCTGGAACATAACTGGCATCCAGAAAGCACTTGTTGAATATATATTATTGAGTTAACTGAAAGCTCTCTTGAGATAAGCAAGGACCTACTACATTTGATGCTTCTTAAAATGCCTACTCTTGTACACTGTATAATGTACACCAAAAAAATAATTTCAGGTTTATTTAATTCAGTATTCTTCATTCATTTAACATATCCTTAATAAGCACTGACTATGTTTCAGACACTGAGTTAAGTAATGGTACTGGGTTAGTGACAGTCAAAGCCCAAACCCTTAAATAGCTTCTCATCCCATGGGAGAGACAGAACAAACAAGAAACAGGCAGATTGAGAAATCGTGGGAGAATGTAAAGCTGCTCCAGGGCACACATCAGAGGCACCTAAGCTATGAAAGGGTGCCGGGGGTTGGTGGTTTGGGAGAAGTGATATAGGAGGGGAAGTCCAGATTGTTATAAAGAATTAGGCTGGCAAAGAGTTGCTTGAAGGGATACGCTACATTAGAACAAAACAATAAAATTTAAACACAGAAAAACCAAAGTGTCACCAGACTCAACATATAGTAGATACTCGACAAACAGTAATTGAATAAATAAATTATTGCACTGTGTTATGTCATGTGAAACCACCTGACATTGAACTATTCCCCAGGTTCTCCCACCATGTACCAAAAGTGTGGCATTTGGAAATGTGTTGCTATAGTTATAATATACAACAAAACACGTATATCTCCTATTCCCACCCCATAGAGCTGCAACAGTATATACCTGAGCTTCCTGACTTTCCAGATTGTGCCACCACAAACATAAAGAAAATCAAACAGCAATTATTGCAAGTGCCAAATGCTGAACTTTTACGGCCAGTATTCCAAGCAAGGATTCTCTGTGCTGATATTTTCTGAAGTGTCAGCCCCTTCTTCTTGGTGTCTTCTTTTCAGGGACTCATTAGTCATTGCAAACACTGTTGACTAAATGTGGTCTGCCTTAACATACAAAATGCCTTTGTTCATTGGCTCTCATCAGCCACATCAGAGAGGGGCCTGGGCCATGCTCAAAGCTGCAGAACACTCTGAGAAGTCACACTGTGGTTGCTTGTCTTCCCTCTAAAGGTTACATTTCGTGACAGAGATTAAACGTCTTGCCTGTCCTATGATTGCTTTTGAAAATTATGCACTAATGACAGCCACTCAGCAAGTAGCTTAGTCATTTCCCTTTAGCCCCTGTCTAGAGAATCCCAATTTGACCATTTCTCCAACAAATATTTCTTAGGTGCAGATCATGTGCTAGAAACTGCTACATGCAAGGTAGAGTAGATTGTAAAATAGACAGGGCCCCTCCCTCATGGAATTTACCTTTGATTAAAGGTACACCTTGAATACACACTGGGGAGCCAATAAACAGAAGCCCGACTCTCCCTTCATCACCAAGAGGCTGGCACAGAGCCCAGGGGCAGGCTGTTGAACACTCTCCCCCTGGAATTTGAATCTTGACCAGCATTCATGTGGAGTTTTGTTCCCAAGGACACTTTTGGTTTTACAGAGCTATCCAGGAAGTTCAAGGTATTGGAGTGTTCCTACAAATTACCATTTATTGACTATTAGTTAAGTGCAAGCATTGAACTATGCACTTTCCTTATATTATTTCTACATATATTATTTGAAAACTTTAAAAAATGGAAAGGTTAATGTTTCTTGGCAGAGACACACAAATGATTTCTCAGGGATGGCAAATATATGTAATTATAGAGGTAATATAACAGGTCTCTCCATATTCCCAAGCCAGCATACCACCAGACTCACAAAAGATGCTCATCACTGGTGTTCTGTAAGCGTTTCTGGAATTGCTGTGACAATATAAAAGGCAATGAGTGCATAGTAACAAATGCTAAAGAGATGCAGAAGTCACAAGATGGAGGACTCACCTTTGGCAAATAAAACCAGAGATGAAGTCTCATAAAATATATTTAGTGCATGTATGTATATATATATAAGCATATATATATGCAGATAAATATACATTTACTTACGTTTCAAAAGCAAAAATTAACTAAATCATAAGCACTAGTTTCAATTCATGGAATTGCAGAGGATAGCCACTGGGTGGTAGAATTCCCACTGTTTAGTTGGGAACAAGAACCCCATTCCTTTACTTAACATCAAGCATTTTGTGCTGACAATATAACTCATCCAGCTTTAAGACCTCAAAGCTGTCATGGGTTGTTTCTTGACTGCCCAGCAGATTTGTAAATGCACCACAATTTCCCTTCACAGAATTATCCCTTCTTCACTGGATACACACCGAGAGCCAGTAAGCAAAAGCCTCACTCTATTCTCACCACTCCAGGGCTAGCACAGAATAGGGAAAACCTATTGAAATTTGAATTGTGATGAGAATCCTCTTGCAATTTGGTTCCCAGGCTCCAGATCTTTTAGTTGCCAAGTCTAGTTCAACACCCTCTCATCAATTCTATCAGCCACACATATCCTTTTGCCTTTCTGCTTAAGGAAGTTAGAGCTGATTGTTCGTTTTTTATTCTGTTGTTTGCAACCTAAGAATCTAAATTATAAAAACAAATATGATGGCTAAATACTGAGTGCTTTCCATGTATCCAGTGAAGAAGGGATAATTCTGTGAAGGGATAATTCTGTGGAGGGAAATCGTTCTTGGAAAAGTAAAGGACTTGTTAGCATTACATTTATTACCTTTACAGATACAATGAAAGGCAAATGCTATGACTTCCAGGTGTTTGCAGACTTTGTCTTAATTTTGTCAAAGTGAATACCCACTCTGTTCCAGGCATTGTGCAAGGATTTTCAATGCATTGCCTCATTTAATTTTAAAAACAACCAACTAGAACAGAAGCTCCAGGAGGGCAGGATATTTTTTACTACCTTGTTCACTACTATATTCCTAGAACGTTTTCACACATGATAGGTGATCAGTAAATGTTTGCCAAATGAATAAATAACCATGAGGCAGGCACTATTTTACAAAAGGAGAAGAAAGATATTCATGGTCCTACTGCAAGTCAGTGGTAGAGCTTAGATTTGACAGGCAGGCATGTCTGACTCCAGGGTCCAATCTCCTAACCATCTTGCTACCATTGCCTTTAGGTTCTTGGAATACCAAAAAAAGAGAGGGTTGCTGACCTCAGGGAGTTTGGGCAAACCCCTCTGAGTCCTGGTTTCCTCATTGTGAAGTAGAGATATGGCCCTCATTTGGTTTTTGAAGACTCTTAAGAAAGTCTTGGAAAATGCCACATAGCAATGATATGTTAAAATTGGAAGTCTGTCTGATATTCAGAAAGGTAGGAAATTGAGAGTCAAATATCACCTTTGTCATTACTAGCTGTGACCTGGCAAGCCTCTTAACTCGGAGACTCAGTTCCACACTGCAGAACATTTGCCTTTTAATCTTTCTAAAAAGACAGGAAAAATAACTACAAGTTGTATGGACTGGCTCTGTGAGTTGAAATATAAATACATATTAAGGTATATAAATATATACTTACATAAATATAAATTATATAAAGTATAAATTTATGTTTATATTTTATAAAATAAATTAAATATAAATACAATTAAGATAATTTATAAATATAAATTTATATAATACAAATAAATGTGTTTATAAATACAAATTAAAATAGTATTATAATAACTTTTAATACTAGCCCATTCCAGTACATGATTCAAATATATTATGAGCTCTATGAGCTTTCCAGGGAATATTCCCAGGGAATGTAGTAAGAGAATACTAAAGCATCATTCCAAAAACTACTCTTCTTTAAGTTGCCATTGTTAATTAGTGAATGGTTTTAGTGATTAAGATGTCAGTCCCACATTAGGCTAGGAGAAGATTCTTAAAGATGATGCCAACCCACTCAGACACACAGCCACTAAGGAGCCATGTCAGACAGGATCTCTGGCTTGTCCAGTTATCTGTAGTAGGCCTGAATGCTGAAAGTATAAGGGGAAGATACCTTTAGGATCTTCTAGCAAAGGAAGGAGAGAAGATGTGTTCAAATAAGAGGGAAGGAAATTGGGAGACGGCAAAGAGGAGCATTAACAAAAACTCAAAATATTTAAAACATAACACCAAAAAAGAGAAAAAATTTTACTGTAGCCTGGTCAACAAGGAATATTCAAGTAGTACAGAAAACTCAAGAAGATTGGGGACCTGAAAAAGAGTTTTGGAGTTAGACAATTAAGAAGTCTCTGAGTAGAAGATGGGGCATGGTAGCTCAGTCCTATAATCTCAGTGCTTTGGGAGGTCTATGTGGGAGGACTGATTGAGGCCAGGAGTTCAACAGCAGCCTGGCCAACATAAAGAGACCTTGTCTTTACAAAATATTTAAAAACTAGCCAAGTGTGGTAGCATGCACCTGTAGTCCTAGCTACCTGGAAGGCTGAGATGGGAGGACTGCTTGAGCCCAGGAGTTTTAGGCTGCAGTGAGCAATGATCACATCACTGCACCCAGCCTGGGCAACAGAGCAGGAGACACCCTATCTTAAAAACAAAAAAACAAAAAATAAAAGAATAGAATGATGGTTGCCAGGGGTGGGGAGAGGGGAAGAAATGGGGAGATAAAGGTTAAAGTGTACGAAGTTGCAATTATGTGGGATGAATATATCTAGAGATCCAATGTATTACATGAGGACTACAGTTAATTACATTGTATTAGATTCTGAAATTGTACTAAGAGAGTAGATTTTAGGTGCTCTTACCACAAAAAATAAAAAAAAACTATGTGATGGATATGCTCATTTGCTTGGCCAAAGTAATCATCACCATGTATATGTAAATCAAAACAATGTTCTGTATCTTAAACATATACAGTAACAAATAACATTTTTTAAAAAACAAGTCTCTGACAGCAGAGGTAGCAATGCTAAACTCAATAGCAGAGAGATTACAAGCAGTGCTATTGTTTCCTCATAATCCTTCAAAAAATAAATACCTCAGTAAGAAGCAAAAGAAGTGAAGAACAACAGAAAAATTCTAAAATGTCAAGGAAATCTAAATAAAGACTCAAAAGATGAATGCAGAAAAACATAAGGGCCAGAATCCAAATAGCGGTGAATGGAGAGAATTGGGTACCACTGGTTTGCACTCTGCCTAATAGACTCTTGGTAATATTTACGTTCTGACCATTCTTACAAAGCCCCCATGGGACGACTAGGCTCCCAGGAAAAACAATAATGCCAGGTAATACCAGTTGCATGCTTGGATATTTATCTTCATCCAATCAGCAGTACAGTTGTTACCATAATACCCTGATCAACAATTTGCTACCCAAACCAGAACACTATGACCTCTAAGTACAACATATTTCAAACTAAGGGCAAAGACACATAACAGCCCTTTCTCAGTTTGCTGCAGTGGGAGTGGTTGAGAGCACTCTCATGTTTAGACAGCAATAAAACACTGTTTTGTAAACATAACCAGAAATGCAAAATAGGCACCACTTTATCTTAAACATCAATGCACAAAAACCTGTATTATTCAAAGCAAAGAATGAACATGCTGAAATGGAATTACTGACGTATCTGCAGATTTTGATACAGTCACCAGACCCAGCCCGGAAGCTGCTCAACAGCTCATGTTACCCAGGTAATTTTCCCAGTCCCCAAAAAACATTTCCAATTTGGTTTAGTAATGGTTTAGAAAATCACAAGTTAAATGCCATTCATTGATTCCTTCCTTCACCAGCTACTGAGTACCTTTTATGGACATGATGTTGAACTAGAAACTAAGGAGTTGCTAGGAGAACACAGGAACCAAAAGAAATGAAAGCCTTCATCCCTGCTTATAATGCAGGTGAGAAAACAACATGCAGTCTTAGGTATTTATTGAGCTCCTATTATGTGCAAGGGATTGCATATAAGAAAAAAAAGATGAATGAGGCATAGTTTAACTTTTTAGCCCAGGAACAAAAAAAGCCAAAACATTTATGAAAAATGCATAACCACAAATTCAAAATGATTTGCTGCCCACTAAAGGAAGGGGAATGATCAGAGCTAAGTGTAATTTGTAAGAAATTGTTTATTTGGGGAAATATACTTATATTCCATTGCATTTTAAAAAGAGTTATATTCCTCACTAAACTTGTCTCTCAGGAGACTTATCTAACAGGCATATTCTACTGAATTTAGTACGAAGACATGCCCAAGAGTTCAATAAAAGACTTTAAAGCTAAGTTTAAGACGCATTATCAATACTTTGTAATTGCCTTCCTTCTCAACCAAATGCCAACAAAAATCTTAGTCAATCAGTCAACAAGTATCAACCACATACACACTGAGGATGAATAATGTCACAAACAGTGCCCAGTTTCACAATTCTAATACTTGATTTTAAGTACAAGTCTCTGCAAATGGAAGTGTCTACAGCTCTATGATCAGTAGGGCACGAACTGATCTGTTGACCAGTCTGTGTCGGAATGGATTCACCTTGATCTCTCCACTAAATAATACAAAATCTATTCAGACAAAGTCAGGTCAAGGCTCTGCTAGCTGTTTAGGTAGAGGTGGAATTAATCAGGGAACACTTCCTGAATCTGAGAGTTTCCTGTGATTTTAAAATTAAGGAGAACTGAAAACAAGGAGACAGAAATAATTCCAGGCATTTGGAAAATTTGAAAGAGGCTGGGAGTAGGTGGGGATGAGAAGCGTAGTGCCTGGCAATAGAGGTATTAATTGGAGGCAGCAGAAGAGAGTGATTACGAACCTAACTGTTGGAGTTAGGCAATCTTAGCTCTTCTGGTTACTTTCTGTAACTTGGCCCTGGGCAAGTTACTTATTTAAGTCTCACTTTCCAAACTGTAAAATGAGGTAGCACTTTCAACCCATCATGGTGATTATGAGAATTAGATGAGACTAGTATTTTAAATTTTTTAAAAAATTAAACTTTATAAAACTATGTTTTTAACATTGTTAAATGTGCTGGGCATGCCCAAAGCTACCATAGTATGATTATTATTGGCAAGAAGATACCTAGCACATTATCAACCTTAAAGCAAAAGAGAAAAATCTTTACTATGTGGAACAAAAGGGGATCCCTGAAATCTTTCCTCCAGTTTATTTGCCAAATAAACAAGGTTTATTTGCCTTGAAGACACCCCTCCTTATCGAGCCCTCCATGACTTCTCCAGAGCTCCATCATCCTATTTTGTTCACGGACTTCCTTCCAAGAGCAGGCACCCCACCTGCTTTACAATCTGCATGTGACAATCCTATCCTTCCTCTCTGCGCCTTCCCTGAAACATGCCCTCTTCTGATTCTCTTATTTTTGTTAACTGAGCCCAAATTCTCCAAATCACCCAAGCTTGAAACCACAGCCATTTTCCCTCCCTTTTTTTGTTTACCACACCATCCAAACTATCACTTATTATGATAACAATCTTTATTGATCCTTCCTTCATAAAGTCTCCCACATGCATTCCTTCCTTTCATTGTTACCATCACCCCCTAATTCAAGCTCTATTACCTCAAGCTTGAAAACCTCAGCAGCTTCCTCACCAGGCCCCTGCCTGCAAGCTCTAAGATAACCTTTCTTTGCTGATGCCACCAGATAACTTTTAAGAGTCCCTGGTCTCTAACAAACCACATATTGTCTTCCTCCTGCTTGTCCTGACTTAACCTTGCTATTCTTTACGCAGGTCACTTCACATGCCTGGGCCTCAGTTTCTCCATTGTGAAATGAGCATGCTAGGTGAAATCTCCCCTCATATTAAATTAGTACAATTCCAAGATTCCATTAACTTGCATCTACTTTCTAGATCAGTCCCCAGCCATCACTTGGTCTCTCCTCACCATTATTGCATTGTTCATAGCATTGTCTTCTATCCTATTCAGTTTTTCATTCCAACACCTAGCATAAATCAGTGCACACAGTAGGTGATAAGTATGTGTCGAAATAATAATGAGATAAAAGCTGATGTCTAAAATACCCACATTTCCTCTCTGTCCATGGAAATCTCTCTACATCTTAAAGATCTATTTCTTTTTTGTTGTCGTTTTTTGAGACGGAGTCTCGCTGTATCACCCAGGCTGGAGTGTCGTGGCACAATCTCGGCTCACTGCAACCTCTGCCTCCTGAGTTCAAGCAATTCTCCTGCCTTAGCCTCCCCAGTAGCTGGGATTACAGGCATATGCCACCAAGCCTGGCTAATTTTTGTATTTTTAGTACAGACAGGGTTTCTCTGTGTTGGTCAGACTGGTCTCGAACTTTTGACCTCTGGTGATCCACCCACCTCAGCCTCCAAAGTGCTGGCATTACAGGCTGGAAGCCACTGCACCCAGCCTTGAAGATCTATTTCAAAGGCAACCTCCACCAGGTTAGCTTCCCTCTTCACGCATAGGTTTTATAGATCTCTTCCCACCTCTAAAACTCTTAGAGTAGTTTTTCAATATCATGCCAATGCTCACATTTCCTTAGTTTTTGAGGACACTGAAGGCAGGGGCTAATTCATTGTCTCTTGTATTCATATGGTGCCTACGAACAGGGCTTTGTCCAGTGACTATCCACATTTTACCAATTGTCTGATTGTGTCACGTGGGTAAGTCTTGCCTCCTTATACAGCTGTGCTTCCCCAAAGGAAGGGAATCTCAAGTCCATATACTTGGTCTGTAAGTATCATGGTTTCTGGCAAAATTCTAGGTACACAGAAGATGCTGAAAAAAAAAATAATGTTTGGTTTAACAATCAAGTAATGGATGTGTGGAAGAGGATATCTTCAGGAGTAGCAGGGACCAGCACTGACAGAGCAGAGCAAGGTTAAATCATCTAAGTACGAGTTAGTGAGGGTTCAAAGGAAATGATGGAGGAAGATGGGGAATATGCACCAAAGAGCAAGAGGAAAGTCTTTAGCAGCAGACCCTACATGGAGAACAAAGGACAAATAGAAACAATGACCCCAAAGCTTGTGGTTTGCGGAGGAAACAGCAAACTGGTTTCTGATCACAGGGAGCACACAAACAAGAAGTTAGGCAACCTGGTGTGTGCTGTATTGCAGAGTCAGCCTTGTGCTAAAGATTAACAGCCATCCTTAAAGGGGACTAAAGATCAGCAGCAAGCTTGCAAAGCACCAAAGACCTCATTGGCAGCAGACTGCAACTGCAAGGCATATACCAGCAGTTCTCTGCAGAAATAGGCACCACTAGTCAGGCGCGGTGGCCCACGCCTGTAATCCTAGCACTTTAGGAGGCAGAGGTGGGTGAACTGACTGAGCTCAAGAGTTCGAGACCAGCCTGGGCAACATGGTGAGACCCTATCTCTACTAAAAATGCAAAAAAAAATTAGCTGGGCATGGGAGTGCTTACCAGTAATCTCAGCTATTTAGGAGGCTGAGGAAGGAGAATCACTTGAACCTGGGAGGCAGAGGTTGCAGTAAGCCAAGATCACACCACTGCACTCCAGCCTGGGAGACAGAGAGACTCTGTCTCCAAAAGAAAAGAAAGAGTCACAATTTGATCCTTTAACCATCAATGGAGCATCTCAGTGAAGCAAATATATCCTTGAACATGGCAATGTGACTGGCCAGTGTTTCTGAGGATTCCTGATAGAAAATACCCATTTCATCTCTGACACTGAGGAAAAGCAGTAGGAACCAGGAAATCTGAGTTCTAATCAAATACTAATCCTAAGTTACTCATCTGTGGGAAGACAGAAACCATGCATAACCAAGGGTAGCAATTGACACTTAGCAGGACCCCAATAAAATGTTTAGGAGAAGGCTGGTAATTCAGGTAGAATCAGACTTATTAAGACAGAAGACCTAGGCATGGTGTCTGGGACACAGTAGGAGCTCTATAAATGTCCTAAATTTCCTTGAGTGGCATTCTATTAACATGCGTATCTGATTTCTGCAGTTCAGTGATAAGTCTCCTTGAGGGCTGAGGCCTTGTGTTAGATACCTTTCTACCTCTTACTGCACCTGGCATAACACCTTGCACATAATAATACGAGCTCAAGAAATACCTGGTGATTAATTGCCTCACAGGTGGCACCTGTGGCTGAAATCTCTTCCACACTGAATTGGCAAATGCAGGCTTCAGAATGTAGGTAAACTGGTCAGCCTGAGAACAGTCTTAAACTTTGATGATCAGCAGCATTGTTTCTGATGAAATAAGTGGAAACTAGTATATTGTTAAGTGTTGTAATCCACACATGCGTTTATATGGCTTAAACTGAGACAACCACACTTATTCCTACACACACACACACACACGCACACATGCACTTAGAAGGCGGTGAACAATAAAGAGTTGATGAAGTTGTCTGTATACACTATATAGAGACAGACAGACAAGAATTGACAGAGCAATCGGCTCACAAAGAGTTGTTAATATGTAAGAAAGAAAGATACCAGGAATAGCCAGCCTAGTGTTTTAAAACTGCATTTTCTTTGCTTTCTGCTTTTAAATTACACACTGCAAAGTCACTGAGGAGAAAGCTTTAAGAAAACTTTCATTTGCGATGGTACAGCTCGCCGGTCTTTCTTTACCTAAAATAAATAAATAAATAAAGCCCTAGAAACATTTCTTTCTTCTCATAGACATTAATAACGATAGCTTGAACTGTAAAGATTTGGTTTTACTGAAGGTAATGGAGTAATGTTTATTTCCATTAGGCTAGGCCTATAAAATCCTCTTTTTATAACTATGAGCCTACAATTTCAAAACAGCAAAGCTTGACATTTTGGTCTCTGACAGGCAACACTTAATATTGGGATGTTTTAAAAATCTATATGAAAAAAGCTCTTAATACAAGATAGGCCGAACATTTTCCCTGCAAATGGTTTGTTTCAGCTATCTCTCTTCCTCCCTGATGGACCAGGAAAATCAGACAGCTTATTGGCTTAGTTTGTTAGGCCAGGTTAAAGGGATGCAATGCCGAAAGACTCTTAGAGGAGCTTACCCTTGAGCTAAAAATAGCAGGCACTAGAGAATTATCTTAAATACGACCAAACTTGTTCTGTACTGTGAATGCAGATAACTGTAATATGTTTCCATTTTGGGTCATTTCAGAGCTTTTCTTTTTTTTTTTTTTTTTTTCCTAGCTTGGCTTGCTGTAGCTGACTATTTAATTCATTTCTGATTCTATTTGTCACATTTGCTCTCAGAGATACTGCCCGGGGGTGCTTGACTAAAGAATCCTTCTTATCTAGCTGCACTGCTTTTGTTAAAACCTAATGAGCCATTGGACTGCAGAGTGCAGTGTAGATGGGACTTGTTAGAAGGCAAATTTATTTTCAAATGTTATTAAGAACCTACTATGTGTTTTCTTTTTCTTGTCTTCCTCTGAAGAAGTGGAAAGTGCAGTTTGCTAAGTTTTATAAATAAAAAAGATATTTAACTTTTGACTGATTGAAGACTCACGAGTTAAAAAAAACTACCAACAATTGTCAAATTTCCTCTCTTCTCACCCTTTGCACAGACATGTTTACTCCTCTGTCTGTGTCTTCATGGCACTTCATTTCTAACTTTGCTACTGAATGCATCCCCTTCTTTTATAATTAGTTGCTGAAGTCTGTCTTTCTGACCAGCCAACCAGCTCCTGAAGGGAAAATTCTGTATCATAGGTATTATGCTCTTAAAACATCTTTGCATTATGAGCACTTAAATGAGTGGCTGCATGTACTTGTTGCTCCTTAAATAGTTGACAAATGGGTCAATTTAAGAATGAATCAAATCTGTTTCTGCGTTAGAACATTCTGCATTGGAACATACTGAATTGTAACATGAAAGTCAGATTAAAATCCTAGACTGGGTAGACTGTCCCTTCTAACAAAGATAGCTTAGTAAGCTTTTGCTAAAAGAGCAAAGATGTCTATATTCTCAACTGTATTACAGACACCAGAAAAATGCAGGAAATTAAGGTGAAGGAGATCCTCTCTTTGCTGTTTTTGCATCCTGGTTCCAATGATCACAGACTATAAATGAAAGTAAGGCCCAAATCATTCACAAGTTCTGAAAGATCTGAATGCCTTGAGAAATTACCCATCATTCCCCAGCCCAGGATTTCTTTCTAGTCCCTGTGCTTGATTCTTCCAAAAATAAGGTAACTGCGATACAAGTATGGCACAGTAAACTTGTGCAATCATGCAATCACTCTTCCACAAGTGGTAAATTGTTTTCATTACAATTGTAAACGAGGGAACAACAACAACAATGAAAAAAACAGTTGCAAAAATGTTAAGTCTGAATTCACTGAGAAGGTCAAAACCAGCCAGGAAATACGGGCACAGTGTTGGGAACAGCGTGTTAGGAAGCTGTGGCCATGCATTTTCATGAACTCCCTGAGAAAAGCTGGTTCCTTGAACAGAGACACAGTTACTGTCATGCTCTGGAACCCCAGTACATACCTATTCCTGAGCTCTTCATTGAGTGTCAGAAATGTTTCCTCTTGTGGGGGACAGAAGAGTAAATGCTCTATGTCTTCAGTAAACATATAGCAGCACCTTTACCTGAGGATGCACATTGGCTCAACACAGCCATATGCCACCCAACTTCACATATCTTAATCTGAAGAGCAAGTCTTGTAGGTGAGTTAGGAGGTAAGTTCACAGACACTCTGACAGACACACAGCATAATGCTGTCACTATTGGCTCTGTTTGCAAACCATATCTTGAAGAAAGTGTTCTCAGATCTTTGACATGTCTTATTTTCATCATGATTGGTCTGAATGGCTGGGAAGGTCATTTTATATTCTCTTTCTCTCTTTCTGAATTTGGTAGAGCCCCTGTAAATCCATCCATTAACAGAAACTAGAGAGAGTTTTAATGTGCATAGCTTTGTGCTAAGGACTGAGGAGATGATGAGGTCCCTCTTTCCCTCATGCAGTTTTTAATATACCTTGAGAGATTTAGCCGAAAAGCTACTATCTAGAAAGCTGGACCACAATTCAAAGGCCTTAACGAAAAAAAAAGATGCTCTTTTGTGCATGTGACAACAAAAATTCACTTTGTGCCAAAGAGGGCCACACATGCCTTCCTAAATTTCGGAACTTAATAGTTTATTCTGTGCCTGGTAAAGGCTACATGTAAACACAGACCAAAACAACAGTCTTTAAAATAGCACATTGTGACAATACGGTTTACAGAAATGGTGTCTATGGAAAGTTTCTTTTGGGTTCTCATTCCTTAAGACTTATTTCCAATGGCACCCAAAGGAAAATAGGTTTAATTTCTGATAACCCCCAACTGCACACCTTATTCTATCATTTAATTTGCATGGATACTCTCCTTTCCACTGCTTGGCTTCATGGAGGGCACAGAGATGGCAGGGCAGCCAGCCTTGCACACAGCCTGGAATCAGCTTTTATGTCACTGGATGAAAGGTCAGGTGAAAAGGCTCACCACTGGCACAATTAATCTGGTCACTCAGGGACCATCCAGTGGTTCAAGAATAGCTTGCAGGTGAGTGATGGACAGGGTCATGGCTGCCTGACTCTATCAGGGGCTATTATGACAGCCATAAAGAGAAAGGAAAAACTTGAACAACGGGAAGAATTACTCCTGAAAGAGACATGAAGAAAGACACAAATGTCTTCATACAAAGGATAAGCATGAGAGAAAGTACCAGGGGAGCTGGACAGCTCACAGTGGTTGAGGAGGACAGCATTTTTTGAAATTGCCAAAGTTTGAATATTAATGAAGGGTCATGGCCTAACCAAGGCTCTGGGTCCATATAGAGAACCTGGAGCTGTGCATTTGCAGGTGAAAGGTGCCAGAGGCAGTCAAGAAAGTCTGGATAAAGAAGATTCAGCTAGAGCATTCCCTGGCTTTTTAGACAGAAATTTAATTTAGGAAACCCAACTCTGTATGTTATCTGAAATTCTTTATCCAAAACCAAGTAGCACATTTTAATGATTATTTTGAAAGCTCTAAGGTTGTTTAAGGGTCTCCATGCAAAATGGGGGACAGAGGTTAGTCTCAGTACTGATATTACAATTTCGTATGTTCCAAATGAGTATTTGCAGGTGAGTTGTACATTGCTGGGGTGGTGGTTTATTTGAAGACTGAGTAGAATAAATACGGAAAGCCATAAAGGAGAAAAGGATAGGAGATTTCATTCTAAAGTAATGTGGGAAATTGCTTACTTAATGATAACTCTAGTGAGCTATATTTGTCTTGACCAATGTCGCTGTAGCCAAAAAGCTTTACTGTTGATAACAAAAAAGAAATCAGTGGTCTTTTTATTCAAGAAAATTTCAATAGTTGTATTTTTAAGGGGAGATGTAATCTAACAGATTATAAAATGAAGTTTGGTATTTCATAGAGCATTTTCTTCTTTATTATCAAAGTCTACACAGAAAACACTTACATGATAATATCCAAACTCCATTAAAATACGTAAGATCTAAAACTCTGTGTGTGTGTGTGTGTGTGTGTGTGTTTGTATATATGCCTCACCTATTTCCTCACATCATCAGGCTCTAATCCACCCAGGCAGTTGTGCGAATAAATCAAATAACTTGCCTAAGCACCAAACTTTTTAATTAAAGTTTTTTCATGGAAATATTTTTGAATTATTTACATATTTTCCCCACTTTAACAATTATGAGCATTGATTTTGGCAGCACTGTCTGTTATTGCAAAATGACCATATAGACCTATTGAGAAACATAGGATTATCTGTTCTCAAACTAAAAGGCCCCAGACGGTCATATTTTCAGGGTTTGCCAACTTTCTGTAGTTTATAGTCTTGTCTGTTTTGGTCAGTTGTCACTGCTTACCATAATCTCCTTACCATCACCATTTTATTAATTTTCTAAACCATTTCTTCTCATGTCATATGTGCTCATAAAACATTACATATCAGATAGAATACTGGACAATCAGCTTCATTTAAATCATAAGTAAAACAAAAAGATGCAAGTGGTAAGTGAGGGGTGAAGAAGTGTATCTGGGAATAAAATGTGTCCTGTTTGAGGGAATTTTTCTGAATCTAGTTTGGCTTCTTAGAGACGGTATTAAAAACAGTGTGCTTCTCACCTATGTGTCAGACAATTAAGAATCCTAAATTGTTAATGGCTACAGAAATTAGGTTTTCCAGTATGAATTATAAAAATAACCATAAAAATGCATAAATAACCATAAAAATGCATACTATCTATGGAACATACATCTTCTCTTTCAACTATAAAACATGTAGCTGGAAATAAAAATAAACCAGCAACTAAAGGAAAAAAGTGGTATTCATGGTGTTTTTTTTTTTTTTTTTTTTTTCTATACCACAAAAGCAGCAGGGAGGTCACACAGCCCTGTTGGAGGGTATCATCACTTTTGCTGACTCACAGAAGAAACACATTTGCCATTGAAAGACAAATTAAACAGGGCATGGCTTGTACTCTGTGGGTCCCCATACTCAGTTATCTGCCAAGACCAGGCAACATTTTGTAACCTCCAAATGTATCAAAACACAGAACATTCGTTGGCTCTTTGTGGACAGAATGTCTTTGTCAGAATTTTCAGTTTGAACAAATGTTGCAAAGTGGTCCAGACTAGATTTTTCCCAGGAGAAATTGAAACAAATTCCTTTAGGACAGGGGCAGCCACCTCAGCTACATTGCTGGGATTGCCGGGTTATAGGATTAAAGGAGCTAGACAGTGGCATTGTGACCTAATGTAACTCTCAAATCTGCTGCACGCAGAGCCCTGGAATTGGGGACCAGGAGGGAAAAGAACTCACTTATCCTATACGGCATTGCTGTGTTCAAATTTTCAGGCATTTGCCCAGACTCTTCTCCAGTGGGAATAGGAGGTGAGCCTGCCTATCAGACAGCATTGCCTAAATGAAAACTGCAGGCTGAGATATACAGCTCAGAGGAGAGAGCAGGGTGTCACCGCTAAGTATGGGTTGGCAAGACACAAGAGGATTCTGACATGAGAACATATCTGGACAGAATCTGCGTTGGACGGAATCCCTGGACACCCAGGAGAACTATGTCTGGAATATAGAAGCTCTAACTTCACATCTGAGCAAATGAGACGGCACCCAGGGAAGCTAATGTCCTTAAGCCAAGAGCCCATGGACAAACCAAGGGCAGTCCTATAATAGAGACACTTTTCCCCTATGCAAGAGCCATTTCAAAGCAGAAATAAATTTCTCAGAAAGAACTGAGGAGAAGAGGATTTAAGCTAGAGTATTACAAGAATCTGAAAGAGATCTAATTGAGTAAGGCTTGGCTGGGGTGCCATGCTTAGTACCTCCAGAGACAACAGGAAAGGGATCGGTAGCATTCTTCCTACACATGCCTCTTCCAAAGGCACAGGACAGCCCCTGGATAGCATTACCCCACGAAGCAAGGAGCTTTCACTTAGAGATGATGGATATAAGAGAGAGAAAAGCCACATACATCAGGTGTCTCCAACAGGCAAAAAAGCATGTCAGTCCTTCCAGCTGGACTAAAATATCATTCTCAAATAGAAAGGTCAACAGACCTAAAATGGTACCAAAAAGATCTCATCCATAGAAACATCACCAAGGGTACAACATTCTGGTGAGGTCAGAACTGCACTCTGGGGAAAGAGCTCCACACTAACAGTCTTACTCTCTTCCCTTGGGTTGGCTTCCTCTTGTTTCCCCTCCACACCCCCTGGCCACCCTGCAACTCCAAAGAGCAAACTGTTATTTTAATACACTGTGTGTAGGACATCATAAATTTCAGGTCTTCCAACTTCAAATATTCTGCCCACTGCCCTACATTTGTTGGACTTTATACCTGGGTTCTTAGTTTGGAATAGAAGTTTCCTCTAGCTAGGAGAAATGCTCTCCAGCAGAATTCCATTTCAAGGTGAAGGCATTTCTGAAGACAATAAGTAGGAGAAGGGCAGAATTTATCTGATAGTGATAACTAGGTAACAGACAGATGAAGAAATTCCCTGCTCCACTTCCTCAAACAGACAGCTTATCTTACGTGATTTTAAAAGGCCTGTCTTCATCACTAACCAAAAGCTTCATGGAGTCAGGGACTAGGTTTACTCTTAACCACTGTAACCCCCTAAAATGGCCAGACACCAAGCATGCTAATGGATGACAATTATATTTTGGTGAATAGGTAAGTAAATCAGTGAGAGGAGAGATGAACTTTTAAAATCCACAAGCAAGAAGAAATGTGAAGATGTTGCAAAAGTTGAAAATCGAGAGCTTTGGCCAGTGGATTCGTTCTTGTATAAGAAAATGGGACCAGCCATACCCCAAGTGATACGGGATGAAAAGAAAAGTGTTAGTAATAATCCTCAATAACATTGCATAGTGCTCTAGAAAATCTAAAGTACTACCTCGAGGTGCTGAAGTTAGCAACCGAACCGGGTAATACAGATGGCAACGCCTTTTTGTCTTCAGGCCATTGGAAGAACAATGAGGAAGGTTGAACACATCTAAGAATTTCTCAAAAGTGAAAACAGACTTTTTTTTCAGTTTCTACCGTGTCTCTGGAGCAGAAATATCAGCCACTGTGGAAACTGGTCTCTGAGTTTCTCCCAAGCTATTGGCAAGCACATTTCGTTCGTCCTTTCTCCTTTTAGCAAGGTGCAAATTTGGTTCAATAATTTTTTTCTGCATCTCTTTAAATTATCTACCTCAACTAAGTTTGAATAAAATGTCCAGCGTTCACTATTTCCTAATACTCTGGTAATAAATTAAGAGTTAACTGGGGTGAAAAGGCAACAAGAAAGCTTGCCAGAGTATAGTTAGAGAATTTCATGACAATTAGCACTGATTTGCACTACAAGAATAGAAAAAAAAAAAAAAAAGAAGTTTTAAAGGAGAAAAAAAAGCTAGTCACACATACACAACCCAAAAAAGCCTCCAAGTCCTAGCTGAAAATGATATCATTGGATGACAGCAGAAACACACCAGATTAGCCAATTAGCATTCACCCAAGAAAAGCCAGTGCTTCAAAGGGAGGGGAGAAAAGGAACTCATCAACAGTAATATCAACTTTACAATAGCCTTGACTGGTTATCTACCCAAAGAAAGTGCTACCTCCTCACTTTTTTGTGACCCTCTCGACAATTCTGGGGGAAAAAATGTTAGTTCAACATTATCGCAAGCCAGAATATGACTCTATTTATGTGACAAGTTGACAACATACAATTTCATGCTTGTTGAACTGATCGGTGTTATATATTCACTGTGAATATTATGAAGCCTCACCATTATAAATATGAAACAGTACACACTTATTCAAAATAACTCCAGCAGTGGCAATTTATAGCTTGGTTGTTTGTGTTCTTATAAAGTCCAAATGCCACCTTAAGAAGCTGCAGCTCGCAGAAACAGATGTGCAGTGTGACTGCGACCAAAATGGATTGACGATGACCTATGTGAAAGCAGGCTATTACATTTTGGTCTGCATGGCAGCTGACACTGGTTTGTATTTAGATATGTGACTCTTGGGAACACTGTGTCCTTAAAGCTCTGTTTAAACATGGGCCAAGACATTTGTCTACTGGACTAATTATTTTACCACCCTTCTATGGCAAAGATCGCTTTTTTCCCTTAAAAAAAAAAAAAAGAATGTGAGTGAGTGTATACACACACACACAAGCACACACTCTCACTATGCTTTGTAAAGTTACAGCAAGGACTTTAAACCTTGGTCATGTCAGGTGAATGTTGGCAAGTCTTCCAGAATGTCTGCATAACAGGATTGTACCACTTTCTTGATCAGGTGCCTGAGAACAGGACAAGGCCACAAACCATCAAATCATAAGCTGTCACAGCAACTGCTTTTGGTCAGGTTTTTTCCTCCTCTTCTCTACCTCCCTTTCTTTCTCTTAGCAAGCTTCAACTAATTCGCAGTGTTCGCTTCAACAAGGACAAATTTGGAAGAGTGAAGAACAACACAATTTATCCAAATGCAGAGGAAATGAAGGAACCAGGCACCTTGCTAAAGCTAGGTATCAAAAATTTGCATAAGTAGTTCCCCAACAACAGAGGTGCTATTTGGAACAAAATAAATTGCTTGTATTGTATGCAAGGGCACAAACCTTGACCAACTCTGAGGTCTCTTCCCTGCTTGTACATTTCTTCAGTACATCCGGATATTCCTAGTTAGAAGTTCAAGTTAGAAGCCCTCAATAGGGAGACCTAAAAAGTTAGCTGTTTGTGGACTTAGGAGTCTTCAACATCTTTGAGAATTAAGAAACAAGAGTCCAAAATATTTGAAATATAAAATAAGTTCTCCCCAGGATGTTCTTGTAATTCTTCTGTTTCCTTTTATTTGCTTAATAGTAGGTCATATCCCTAGCTCTTTCTTTTTTGAGATCCAGCAAAGAAGTCAGTGACTGGAATCCTGGATCTCTTTTGAAACATTTGAATTACAGTGCTTTGGAATTTTCTATTCTGACAAAGTTTGCTATCCAAAATCTGTATCTCTTTCTACTTTTCCTGTTGGGCTCAAGTGAAGGTGTTGTCGGTCTGTCTAGTAAATCCAACCCACAAGATAACATAATCACATACATTCATTTCTCGGGGACCTTGGCGGCTCTTATCTCCTTGCTTTTATGATCTCTTATGAACAGCCAGGAATAGCAATTTGCAGCCTGTTTGTAAAGCCATCTTAGTCTGAACGTAGCCTTCTCCTCTTTTATCACCCAGCAATATTCTGCAGCTAAATCCCATTCACTACAGCAAAATTTGCTCTGAGATCCACTTTAGAATAACGTAAGTATTCTCTGTGTGTATGGAACATATCAAACATGTAATGGAGGGTAATTATCATTTCAATGAACTATTTATTAATAGAAAATGTTTTGTATCCTTTGCTTAGATTTATTGCTATGCTGCCCACTATACATTGTAGCCTGAAGCTATTTAGTTCACGTTCATCAGCCTCTCAGGCAAGCAGCTCTGCTATTCACACAGTTCTGGTTTTTCTATGTGCTTTTTTCTATTTTATTTTACCATTATATCACCTAGAACATTAAACACAATGCACAAGTTTCATGTGTTAAATCACAATTGTTTTCTACTAAAGTTCCAAGCTACCCATTTTTATTAACAGTTACTTTATTAAATCCTTAATAACACAGATAGAATAGTTAGTTAATTTGTGTGTTGAGCCATGGATGTTAATTTGTAAACATAATAACATACTGCAATCATTTGCATAATAGCATTTTAATCTTTTTAGTAAAAGCTGTAATTCCCTACAAAGTACACTGCAGTAGAAACTAAGTGACTATTGGTAATAATACAAAAGGCCTTAAAATTCTGATCCTATTATGGTGTTGGAGCATACCCAAACTGCTTCCATAATCTCTGAAATGTTACTGTTCTCTGATTTAGGTGTCTGTGTCAAGAATAAAAATGAAGTATAACTGGTAGCAGTAGACTATTTCCTAAATGTAATTTAGTATTCACTAAGCACCAGCACTTTGCAAATAGCTCTGAGGCTTTCCTTCAAAGTTCAGAGCTCCAGCTATGCATATTGTGTGAGGACCATGGAACTCACTCTCGACTCGGTGCAGAAGAGAAGGCTCTGATAAATCATGCTGATCTGGCACAGGGAAGGGCATCAGCCACCCAGGATTTGACTACTGAGTCTCCTCCCTCCTCTCTGCCCTACCAGCCTGATTGCTCCTCCTTGAACTGACTGCTTCTGAGTAGAAGTTCAGGAAAGAATGAGAAAATTCAGTGAAGCCTTAAAGAAGCTACTTCAAAAAAACCCAATGGGGGCTCACTCTCTCTAGAGCCCATGAACAGCAATTGTAAGACTGCCCCCTAACCCCAAAAAAGAGAAAGGAGAAAGGAAATAAAAAAGTAGTTGTTCAAGTCAGGCTAAGTTACTTTATGCAAGACCTGGTCATTCATTAATCCATCTGGCTGCAAACCTTGAATGAATAACTTGCAGTACTAATGGAGATGGGCAGGTCTACAAAATACTAGTGTTTAGAATCTGAACCTGTGCAAATCACTCTATCATTTCGGAAAAGAAAAGGCACAAAGGTATCTTCTATCATCACTTTGGGACAAATGACTTAATGGATAAGAAGTCATTTAGCTTCAAACAGCTCTGCCACTGCCAAGAATAAGAGTGCGTATTTCACTGTGGATCTTTCTCCCCTTCTCCGTGTTCTCATTCCAGCTACGGTAAGACACAGGATCCTGCTTTGCTTTCACACTTACCTCAGAGTGCACAGTCTTAAAAGTTAAAAGGAACCTGAGAGGTTAAGAAGAAGAAAAAAAAATGGCCCTTACCAAAACTGTTTTACATCACAGGCAATTCATTTTATAAAACCCACAATAAAATTTTTCATTACTCAAAGAATAGGCACATAATTATAGGGACAAATTAACCTTGTTAAATGTGAAGTCTGGGATAGGGAATGCTGGAGGAACAATTTGGCTCTCCCCACCGTAACAATGTGGTCTTTAATGTTCAGCTTTTTATCTGCTTTGTGTGTTGATTTCATCCAGAGGTGAGTCATCTGCTGGGCTGTGCTTCCAGGACATGGCGTAGAGATAGTGGTGCATGGACAAATAAACACAGCATGTGTAGAAGGTCTCCACACAGACACATGGTTGCTATACAAACAGACAGTTTGTCCAATGCAACACCCTGAACCTTGTGATTACTTTTACCTACACTATTATCTTTGAAGTAAATCTAAGAAGCAATGAGTCACTTTTTCCTGATTCTGCTCCAAGATTTCCTCCTTGTGAATTTGGGTCTCCACTATTTTGGCCCCAAAGATAACCAGGCAAAGTAACTTTGATTAACCAGTTGAGACTCTCAGAGGTTGAAAAAGCCCGGAACAAGGCCATAAAATGGCCCATTTTACTTTCTGGAGTGCCTAGAGTACCTGCCATGCAACCATGGGTCTCTACCACCCCAAAATGCAAAAGAGCACTTTCTACAATCATTGTACCTAATGAAACAGACACATTCTCACTTTGCAAATTGCAAATGGCTAAGAATTGAATCAACTCCCATTTAAAAACAGACAAACAAACAACAACAACAACAACAAAAGAAACCAGCAGCCCATCTCATCTCTCATAGCCAAACCTTCCCATTAACAAAAGCCACCAGCAGGCAGGAAACTTAGTGCCAGTGAAAGATCGTCATGTAACCTGCATCCTGTGAGTTGCTATTTATTAGCAGGGGTTGATGCCAGGAGACAGAGCCCTGTGGGTCAGAACTCCCGAGCCATATTTTTCCAGTGGTCAGCATAATGGCAGAAAGGAAATAGGGTGATAAACCAGATGTTCCCAAGATAAGCCAGATGTTATCAAGCCGAGAAGTCTAAAACAACAGTGCTTAACTGAGGTGTGTAGATGAACACACACCACACACACACCACACACACACACACACACACGAACAACACTATTTAGTCTCCCAAGATAAGCCGACAGTAGAGGCTGGAAATAAAGCAGCACACAGGCTGGGTCAGATTGTTGCTTCCTAATTTGTGACTCTCCAAGATGAACATCTAACTGATTTATACCCAGAATTCGGAATTTTGTGGTAGACTACAAATGCAAAGATAAGTACAACATAAATTTTTAAAATACTCCATAAGTCTCCATGAGATTCAACATTCCTCAATGTTCTTATGTTACAGCCAATTATCTCTCCACTTAAATGGCTATTATTTTCTTACTTGAAGTCTATGTTCTCTGTGTCATTACCAAGTGTGGCAAAAATCTGGCTGTGGGCCGTAAATTTAATTTAAATGACGAACATTTATTGATTGCAAATTGGAAATTCCAGAAATCTTATAAAAGCGATTATTGTGAATTAATTCAGCCCTCTCACATAACAAAAAAGAACTTATTCTTCCAATGATTAAATTAAGGTGAGGTTGTTTATACATGCATTTTTTTTTCTTGTCTATTTGTTTTGTTAAAATTCCAAGAGGTTTGCCATTCACAGAAAAGTCTGTCTGACCACAGGCACAGTCAGAAGCAGGAATTCATTACCATGGAAGGCTGCAGAATTTCCTCCAAGGAGACAAGTGAAAAAAAGCAGACACCACGTAAATTTGTGGATTGGGTTAAATATGTTCTGTCCCTGCGGCAGTGAGGAGTGAGGAGATAGAGGGCCCCTTTGTAAAATGACTCACGAATCTAGGAAGTACTTCAGCTCCTAAAGGTGAGCAGAAGGCTAACCAGGGATGATATCCACGAAGTTCTGCTTCTCTTTGGAATATCTTTGAGTTAGCATTCCTTGCCACCTCTCTGTGAATCCTAACTCAGAGTTAACAGGGCTGATGGAATTTTCCTTCAAGGTGCTTTGAATCTGTCCCCCGATGCCACCCGCTCTGCTATAGCCTTGTCCCTTCCCTGTACCTGTATCACATTGGGTTTGCAGCAGGGCCTGCTCTCTGATTTTCCATATTTCCTACTTGCCTAGATCTCTTAAGCATTATCATTCTTAAATACCACCTCTATTATTTTGATCTCCTGCTAAAAAACTTTAATGACATCCTACTTTCTACCATGCAGACTCTAAAGGGTTCTCATAGCCCACCGTAATTTTGTACCTACTTTACATTCAAACTTACTCCCCCTACTTCTGTGTTCCCATTAATATATATTTTACTTTGAGTAAACCAAGCTCCTCACTTCCACATCCTCTCAATGAAAGCGCTTTGCTCTTATTCTCTTAAAAGTCTTTGTGAATTTATTTTTGCTGTTTATGTCCTCAGCTAGAAATACACATACATACACATACATATATATACATGCATATATGCATACGCGAGCTTGGAATGTTTGCAAATTGCATATACATATATATATATATATATATATATATATATATATATATATATATAAAATCCTATGTAGGTACATATACATATATACATATACATGAATATACAGTCTTATATTGTTTTCCAATTGCTAAGAATAAAAACATATACATATACTTGTATATATGAATACACAGCCTTGCATGGTTTCCTAATTGTTTTACATTTGTTCATTTTGCCTCCCAAACTAGATTTAAAGTCCTTTAGGACACAGACCTTCTTTTGTGCTTTGTATATAATCTTGACATTACCTAACTCAGTTCATACGTATCATCAATAAACACATGAAAATCAACTTATTCCTTATGATACAAATATTTATTGAGTTCTTACTTTCTGCTGTTTTTCTAAGAAAATATCTAGAAAAATGTCAGTGAACAAGACTGGCAGATTCCCTGCTCCCTAAATGCTCATGGTCTGTTGAACTGCTGCCAATATTTGTTATTTTAACTTTTTGATAGGTACATAATAAATGCCTACTTTTTGCAAAATTTAGAATATAACTGAAAGCCAAAAGAAGAAATGTAAATTATCTATATTCCGACTAGAATAATCAAGTAGTCTTGAAAGCGTCCACATTCATTTCTTTGATGCCATATAGCAGGAAAATTTACACACTAATACAAAACCACCCGTCACCCTTTTCTGCTACAAAGTTCACAGTCTCAGGCTTCCTGAGAGTTCCAGCAATGACCAAACATGAATGCTGGCTGGCCACAGCTGTGAGAGTCCTTTTCTCCCCATCAGCAAAGGCAGGCCTCAGGACGTATTTCAAGTAATGACCTAGAGACAACTGCATTCTCACTTGCCATCATTCTCACAAACCCCAAGTAGCTTTATTCAGAAGTAACAGACGAATGAATGAAAGATGCCCATTCAGTTGTATCATGGAGGCATTAAAGCAGGTGTTAAAATAAATCAGGGACAAGGTTGCCCACAGTGACCCAGAAAGGCCAATATGCTATTTAAACTAACCCCATGCCATCCATCTTTACACACTGCTGTGCTGTAAAAGTAGTCCTTTATTCTCCTCCTTCAAACAATGCACAAAGGCAACAGAGGGAAGGAAGTTATGTTGCAATATTCTGAAACATAAATCTTGCTACCAGCCGGTCCAGGGACAGCATCCTGTTTTCCCTACACATGGATCAGATTCACTGAAGGCTGTTACCTCTAAGCCTTTCACCCTGTTTTTTTTAAAGTGGCTTCTGAATCGTACCTGGTCACCTGCATTCACACATCCAAACACAGGTTGCATAAGCAGAGAACATTGTTTGTGTGTCCAGTTACTCAACCAAACATGTGCCATTGCATGTCCCCACCCCTCTGCCCCCACTCAGAATTCCCTTTCTCAAATTGTGACATTCACCTTCATTCTTTATCATTATTAAGTTTGTGATGCTAAATAAAAATTAAACTTATATTCAAACATATGGAAGAAACAAAAGGAAGAGATACATAATTTACTCTCAACATTTTAAGACTCTGCCATTCTATTATATACCCCTAAATCCCACTTTCTTCTGTGATGAGAATTCAGAGAGCTGAGGGCCAGTTTCCAGTGGTGTCATTGACGTGCTACTTGAGTCAGGGAAAAGCATTTAACTACTCAGTGCCTGATTTTATTCTGGGAATCCAAAGTAGATAATGCTTGTTATTGTCAGATTAGAGACGGCAGAGCCCGTGACTGTTTAACTTGCTCAAGTACAAGGCCTTCTCAAATGTGATGAGGCAGGCTTTGCAAATTGGAAGAAGGTGAATGCAGGTGAAAAGTCCACCGTGAGTGTCTGGCCCTGGGAAAGCATTTCTCTGAAATGCTGCTTTGGGAGAAGCAACACAAATCTGTGGCTGCAAAAGAGTTATTTGGTTACATACGAACCTTCTTCACAGGGGAAGACCCAATTTTAGAATGTCACCTCTGCTCAAAACACACTTTCCTTTCACATTATAGAAAAGATGTATGAGTTTAACGCTAGAGGGCAAAGCGCGGAGGCAGCATCACGCCATGCAAATGCTCCCGAAGCTGACGCTGTGGGTAACCACATTGCCACATATGACCTTACCCTTTGCCTAGATAAAGAATGGGCTTTGTGACATCAGACAAAACTGTTATGGGAACTTACCTAAACAGTCACTTTTGCCCTCTGACACTAAGAGAATACCTGACATAATAGTCCTGGAGTCCCAGGCATCTCCATACCACTATATGACTTCTCATTCTTTATGTCCAGTACCTTACTATGTCTTCTCTCAGAAATCTGACCAATTAATCTTTAGTAATTTATAAGGGGGAATTTTGTGACTTTTTTAAAAAACAGGGTTTTCAACCTTAGCGATTTTTTCATTGGCGGATGAATCATTTTTTGGGGTGGGAGCTGTTCTGTACGTTGTAGGATGTTTGCGAGCATCCCTAGTCTCTAGTCTCTACTCAATAAATGCTCGTAGCGTTCGCTTGTCTACAGTGGTAGCCACCAAACGTGCCTCCAGATACTGTCAAATGTCCCCTGAATTGGGGTGTTGGGAGGGGAGCAAAACTGCCTTTGGTTAAGAATCAATGGTTTAAAATGATCTAATGAGAGACTAAATTAAATGAACTTTTTGTTTTAAAGTCCTGACTGAAAATAATTTTATTAGTGTAGAATATGATACAGGGAAACAAAAAGGGTGGCATTGCATAGATTAAGCACCTACATGCAGATAATTAACTAGATGCTGAACCAAGTCTTCTGAAGGTATAAATGTGAAGTACCTCTCACAAATACCACAATACAAAATACAGGGACATAAAGGTTATGGAGAAAGTCGTATTTTTTTTAAAGTAGCCCGCCAGAGAGGCATTGACTCCTTTGCCATCTCCCCCACCTCTAAGTTATTCTCTAGCCTCTACAAAATGCATGGCATTCACCTGATATGGAATAGCTGATTTTTAGATAAGAGGTCTATAGAGATGGACATTTTTTTAAAGCACTATTTATTTAATGCAGCATGACTTCGAATGGGCCTGTAACCTGACAAGTGTACTGAGTGAGGAATGTTCAATTTACCAGTTCTAACTGGCCAAGTCCTCACATGAACTTTCTAAGACCTGGCTGAGAAGCCTGGGAAAGTAGAACTAACCACAGTCTTCAGTGTTTCCTCCACCTTGTTCTGTCTCCCCAGTCCTAACTCTACTACCTTAAGCATTCCTGTAAAACCCACTTAATCTCCAGAGGTATTACAAAATCTCAGCCATCGGCAGAGCCTACAGCTATCTCAGTTCACCAGCTAACTACCTCCATGCCAACCAACACTGAAAGGAAAGATTCTGTTCTATTTTTAAATATATTGAGCAAAGAAGCAGCTTGATATGTCTTTGTAAAGGATGGCTGTCACCCAAATTCATAGGTTCTCTGTTTTCATCAAGGATATAGACTTTGAAGTCCAATAAATTTGGGGTTCAAACCCCAGGTCTTTATTGTCAACTGTGTGATTTGGGGAAAATCAAATAACCTCTCTGAGTTTCAGTGTCTGCATATGTAAAACAGGAATGATAATAATGGGACCTAATATAGGTTGTTTACAAAGATGTGAGATAACATATATTAAGCATGAGTATTCCAAAATGTTAGCCATTACTGTCATTACTATTATTGTCATCAACATGAATAGATTCATCATTCACTCCTGATTCAACACACATTTATTCAGCATGTGTTATATGCTGGGTTCTAGGAAAAACTCAATTAATATTTTAAAAATGGCTTTCTCAAGACTTGGATTTCAACCAAAGAACTTTGAAGTATAAGAAATGTCTTCACAGGTGGAAAATAAAGTCTGGCACACAGTAGGTGCTCAGAAAACATTAGATGATGATGATGATGATGATGGCTCTCATAGTTGTGACAAAGGAAACTAGTTGATTTGTCAATCTTCAATTAATTCACTTGCCAGAGTACTCACTAAATGTTTGTTCCTATAAAAAATCATGTATTTTCAAGTCAATGATTACTGATCTTGTGGGAAAGAATTTCTCTTCTCAAAGTAACACTTTAATAGGAATAGATTAACATTCTTTATTATAGGGTAGGCTTATAATAAGAGTCCAGAGTCAGGGAGGTAATTCTTGCTACTGAAAAGTAAATGAATTTTGACTGATTTATAAGTATAGAGTAGATTAGCCGGGTTTAGAAATTCCCATTATATAAAGAAATTAGAGATACGAACCAAAATCGAATTAATAATAATAATAACAAAAAGAGTTCACCTAATTAGTAAAGCAAATAAAGGTAGACATCTACCCCCTCGGTTAAAAAAAATGCCTTCTTATTTATGAATTTATATGAGGTACCATTTATTGCTCATTATCTTTCTGTGTGAAAAAGACAGGAATAAACAGGTTTAGACTTTTCTTCTTCTTTGTCGTTCTTTCACAACCCGTTATTATTTAAACAGAGTTTAACTCACTCAGTTGTTGATTCTTGGTCCCTTAAGTCTTTAAAAAAATAAAATAAAATAAAAATAAAACATTTGCTTTCCAAACACTGTTTTTCCATAAGTTAGAAAGTATGTAAAAGTCTTTTGATGACAGCAAAGTAAGAACCCATGATGTGTTCAGGCCTATTAGCATGTTACTCTGGCCAAAGCCAAAGTCAATGAAAAATTAATTTTTCCAGAGGGTGTCCTTACCTCAAATATGTTTGAAGGCTCATTGTTGTACTGATTGGATATTATTTCTGATTGGTCACTGCACCACTTGAGTCCACCCAGAAAGCTGTCTGTATCCAAGTCGTTCACATCTAGTTCAGAAAGATCAAGTTCAGGAAGATCTGGGCAAAGAGGCTGGTCTTCACCAACCAGAGCAGCACACTGCAGGAGGCAGAAAAAAAAAAAGCTTCTATTAACCACAGGAATTTATTAAACTGCAATAGCATGTGATAGGAATTAAGCCTAGTTAATGCAACGACATCACCAAAGCTAGTCCCTGGGACTTTAATCACCAGGAAAAATATACTAAAATCTTTACTCGCTTGGCTCCTGAAGGATAATTTCCCTGATTTATTCCATCCAAAATTCTACCTTCAAACACATGGTAAATACTATGCTTCCATGAAGCTTTCTCTGATTCTTCCAGTTAGAAATCAACTACGTATCTTTGTACAAAATTCTTGGTACCTGTTTGATAGTTACTGCTTCTAAAGTTTCAAATTGTCTTATGGTTAGCCAAAATACAAACTTGATTTTACCTTGGAAATTCCATCACACATAATAGACTCTCAATAAACTATTGCTAAATGGAAAAAGAACAAAGAAATCTCACTAGGAAAAATTTTCTCCATTTACACTCCTTTTAAGCATTAGAATTCATATAATTCATTTGGCAACTAACGACGCAAAGCCCTTTGACTCATCTATGGTTCTCCTGAATTGTTATTTAAATCATTTACTCTTACTTGACTCTTCATGACTTTCTGGACTTAATCCTTAACAGGCAAAAGCAAGTTCCTTGAAATAAAGGACAAAAATCATATTTTTTTCTATATGGCTTTTGTATGTAACTTGCAAGTTTGTGTGTGTGTGTGTGTGTGTGTGCGTGCACACATGAGTATGTGTGTGTATGGCTGGGATCACTTAGTACTTGGAAAAGAAAACTCACAATAGTGCATCATGACTATATATTGTTCATTATTTATGTATATCTAAACTGTGCTCTAAGTGAATTCAAAATAGCTGTTTTTATTTATAGAGTTTTAAAATAATTTTTATATATTGAGAGGTTTAAAATATCTTCTACCATGGCTGGGCAGCTTATAACCAAGATTATTTTTAATTGTCAGTCTTTCACCTCATTTCATGGAATAGACAGTCTTTTTAACTGTTTTACCATGTGGCTTTTGGAGGCAAGTGGACTCCCCTTACCAATGAGGGCGTCTCCTAAATTTGAATTGACTTCCTCACTGCCAATGTCAGTCTGCAGATAGTAAAGAGCAGTGCAGGAACTCCCATTGCAGGGGTCTGGCATTGCCAGAACAGTAAGGATTTTATCCACCTGTAAGTTGGGGTGTCTAAATCAGGAGGCACACACTGACGCAGCACCCTCATGGCCCCACCTTCCAAGGTCAGGAGAGATACTGTGGAATTGTTCACATCCAGGCAGCAGTTAGGCATAAAGTGAAAGATGCTCCTTGACATTTACATTTTGAATGAAATAAGTTTTATGCAGATTTTCTTTCTCAAGCACCCCTGTTATCCCTGGCAGGAATTCCTAGCAGGCCACATTACACAGGTCATATGCAGCAGCGTGATCAGAAGCTACATGCTGAGAAGTAAGTACAGGGTAATGGAGTCAGCAGTTGGTAAAGGGAGGATGGGGGAGGCTAAAAATCATTGCCATCCTTCTCTAATACCAGTGGGCCCCAGTGAGATCTCTGGCAGTGGGCACAAGGGAATGCAAAGGAAGGGCCTTCCTCGCCATCAAAACTGTTTCCTTATCATTTTATTGGTCTTTCCTTTTATTATCTGAGTTAGCCCAAAGTTACAGATCAGTATACTTGACAAGGTTTATAAGTAAGTGGAGGTTGGGCTGAAGAGATCTTGTTCTGGTACAATGCTCATATTTGGTTGCGGGTGTAACACTTCCCAGACTCCATTCTTGCCTACACAACTTATCCTCCAAGCACCAAGACACAATCTTAACTTTTCCTCAATGTCACCAATTCAGAGATAGGGGGAGAACTTTTTCAATGGTGCAAGATACACTAAAATTTTATAGGGGGATAGTCTTAAAACAACAACAACAACAACAAAAATAGCAATACAAAAGTAAAAATAATCAAGAAAATGTAGGCTCTCTATGTATGGCTTAAGTTCCTGTTGTGAAACTTAGGAACCAACCATGTTTTGGAATGCTACAGTGGCATACTGACTTGTGGACAACTTCTTGTTGTCCCTCTCTTTAACTGCCCTCTTTGGCATGACTTGTTCAAAACCCTTTAACCTTCCAGAAATATATATTTTAAAATAACTTATGAAAACCATTGAACAGATGAAGTCAATTTATTATATTGGTGCTATCTTTTCATTTACATGTTCCTTTCCTTCCTCTCACTTGTGTTTTCTCTCTCTCTCTCTCTCTCTCTCTCTCTCTCTCCCCTCTCTCTCTCTCTCTCTTTTTGCTTTTATGGTATGGTTGAGAAAAGTGCATGTGCTCTTGCCAATGTTGACATGCCAATAAAATCTGTGCTTCTGAATGTGGCATTATCCTGCTAATCTAAAACACATTAGTGGTAGCAAGTGTTCCTGTTATTAATTTATATTTGGCCTTTGGACGATGCCAGACTTAACAGTCCGAGCCCTGTAACTGTCCTCATCTGACATGCTGATATTTACTGTTTCTCTATACATCTGTAACAGGTGTGCTTTATTGCAATTACACAGACACATTCTACTGCCTCTTTGCAACTATGACAGCTATTTCACAACTGTAACCTCAATTTTATAATAAGATTTAAGGGGATAAAGCAGTCACTAAACACAAAAGGCTAATTATTGTATGTTATTTCACCCCAACAGACTTTTCTCTTAGTTAAGGAGCAGACAATAAATTAGCTTAACAGCACTGATGATAATGAATCATTATAATTAAGTATAATTCTCCATTAACCTTTTGGACGTTTTTGTGCCATTGATGGTAAATTTTAAAGAGAGAGAGAAGAAGGAGTGGACTTGGCCACATTAATTATATTAATGAAGAAAGAAACTTAGTTCTTAAAAAAATTAATCGAGATAGAGGAAAGGGGGTGGAGAGAGGGGCAGTAAAGAATGACAGACTGAGTGGAGTGTATGTCATGTGAATTGTCTCTATCAATCTTAGTAACCTTATTGTACATCACCTTCATTAAACTGTGAAACATGGGGCACTCCGAGTAGCTATAGTGATACAGGCCTTTATTAACCAATGTGCTGTCCTGTCATTATGTGCAAAAGGGCATAATACGTTTTAGGATGACAGCAAACATTAATGATTCAAAAAATGAAAACTGCCTGCGCTACCTGCTGCTCGTAATATTTTAGACTGGCAGGGGTGATTCCCAGAGCCGCTGCCATGTAGGCAAAGCTTCTAGCAGCTAGCTGCCTACAACGCAACAGAGAAGTGACTGGCCCAATCTCAGCTGACTGGCGACTCCATCCACGGCTGGACAAGTAGCCAAGACCTCTCTTCCTTAAGAAAAAAATTTAAAGGCCACTGTATTCTAAATGCTTCTGATACTTATTTGAAAATAACTGCAGGAATTTCAATGATTAAAATAAATCTTCCTTATTTCCATATGATCTAGTTCCTCAATCAACTCCTAGCAGCATCAGGAATAATATATGATGGAAAAATGAAACTACGGCAGCTGAGACCCACAGTGCCAGCCAGACAACCACCCACAGGACACTCCGGCTACTCAAAGACAATTAGGACTTTGAAGCCACTTATAACCCTGACTCATAATGGCTACAGGGCATATGAATTATCCATATCTATTCCACCTTACCAAGAAATCGGAACAAGATAACAATTACAATCCACAAATATGATTTACCAAGGCAAGGGAGGGCAAATGGAGCCAACATTTGCAAACCCAGCAAAGAGTTAAGAATCCCAGGCATGCCTCGCTAGATAGGAAAAATGCATTCACAGACGGACTTGGCCAAATTATTTTCACTCAGATGTGTATCGCTGCACCACATGGACACTTTATTTAATCAAATCACGTGTGGGCTTGATCCTCCCCCTTACCCTACGTGCCCCCAGCTACCCAGAGGAAACACTCGCAGTCTTTTGCCAGATTCATTGTTAGCAGCTGGGATCCTCCATGCAATTCAATTCGAGTCCATCTCACCAGAGTCCACAGAAAGTTTCGCTTGTTTCCCAAGTTGCCCAAACTTTCCTTCCGAGAACATTCCATTGCGCTGAATGCAAACACGCAGAGGTCCTCCGTCCCCCCACTAAAGTCCAGAGATTACGAGGAAACTGCTTGCGTTATTCTCCCCCCTGTATGAATTGTAGCCAGCAGAGACTGTGGAATTGATGTATTGCTGTCTATTTTTACACAAGCAGCGAGCAGCTCCACACACAGTCCTGCATAAACTCTATTCTCTCTCGGCTTCTGGCAGCTCTCCGTGGTACAGGAAGATTTAACCATTGGCTTCCCTGCCACCGACGCAAACGGAAAACCTTGCACTGCAAGGCATTTTTTATTCACTGGCCAAATCTTTCAACCACGCATAGGAGTTTTAAAGGAAGCAGCATCGTTGTTTTGTGTTCTCTGGGAAAAGCAATCTAAAATAGCCCAGCAGGATTATTTAGGATTTTGTAAGTTCTCTGATGAACAGAGAGAGAGAGGGGAAAAAAAAATCCGGACTAGAGTCAAAATGGACTATATTTGAACACAACCATTTTAATATTTTTATCTTCCTCTTATTATAAATAGAAATGGCATTTTTCCAACCAGGCCACTAAACACCCCTGGAAAGACTTCAGCTTCTGATTCATATCAATATCTTAGAGCATAAATATTGCATATGAGTAGAAGCAGTGCCAAAGTCACATGGAAAGAGTTTCTAACTGCAACAGATACTGATGACAGCAGCTAAGCTTTGATTTGCTCAAGGCATCTCAGAGCCACCTTAAAATAGCAAACTTATTGGAGTTAAGATAAGATTGAGATTCCCTTGTAAAAGCTCCTGCCTGGACTACTTTCCTGCCTCCTCTCCTTGCCCAAGCCCATCCCCCGCTTACAGGAATAATAGCATCTGAGGGAAGCGTCAGTCCTGGCTGCAGCGCGGAGCCCTGCCCCAGCTCACCTCGATGTCACTCCATACAGACTCAGAGTCCTGGTTGCACATGTCCCACGCCATCCAGCTCCTGAATGACGCCAGTCAAGCTTTTTCAACTCCAATCCACAGTGACACAGAGCACACACTCATGCAGGCAACCAGCCCCTTACTGAGAGTGAACTGAAGGCACCTGTCTTACTACAGTCCCCAGTCACATGACAAAGCTATTAAAAAGTAGGCTGGGCTGTCACTCACCCAGCCTCCCTTCCCCTGTGCAGCTTGCTGCTCTAACTCGTGACGTCACTCAAAGGCAGCCCTCTGCCTCAGTGAAGTAACGCTTTAAAAAAAAAAGAAAGAAAAAAGAAAGAAAGGAAACACTTGGACTTTTGGAGGCTTTGAGCATCATGCTGTGATTAAAGCCAGCTTTGAATGCCACAGACTCTAAACGGAGCCCTGGCCATATAATAACCAAAATCCCCTGCAATCTTTTTTTAATTTATTTTCCTTCCAAAACAAGCAAGTGGCAAAGCTCCCTGTTTCATGACAGAGGAACTGCATTCTTAGCTCAAATGTGTATTCCCTAAGAACTCTTTAATTCTAAGATCTCCAAGTGGACTCAAGCTCAGTTTGGGACTAAAGCAAGAGCTTATCGCATGATGCATTTTTATGAGACATTTTCTCATTGGGGGAGTGTTTGAAAGCAGTAAATGGGGCAATTTTTTTTTGTTTTTGCTTGTTTAATCAACAAAACAGCCGGTATTTGTTAAGGTATAAACAAACTCTTCACCCAGAATTCAGCTACCCCTGTGGCAGTAGGGAAGACCAGCTCCCGAAGTGTTACTGCAGTTTTCTTTACTCCATATAAGGAGAACAAGCCACAAAACCCCAATCCTTTCAGCTTCCTTCTAATTATTTCCACTTCTCTCATAGGCTCCCAGAAAACAAGTGTTAGTAAATACAGTTGCTGCTGCTCTGCCCAGATCAGCTTAGATTCCCGGCTCCATTTTTTATTTTTATTTTTTAACATGTAGCATTTCCCCCCTAACTGCCTTAGGGTGCCTTTCTGAATAAACATTGAATTCCAACCCTAGTGCCCTGGGTTGTGTAGTTTGCCTTTTGAAATCAAGAATGTCCGTGAAGTGAAGGAAAAATACCAACACACTATTAGCAGAAAGATTCAATTCCTGAGCTTTACTTTTTATTATTTTTCAGCTCGCACCTTGAGACAATGAGGGCTAATGCAGGTGCAATTGTTTTATGATGACACTACATATTGAATACATAACAAACTCAAGGTACTGGATACAGTGGAAAAACACTTCCTGTAACAGGACAGTCTGACTTAACCCTTCCAAGTTCCCAGGAGATGTATACATGTATGTATCTAGGTGGATAAACATGTTTTCATATAATGTTAAAGTCAATACTTCTAGAATCAGCTCAATTCTTTTACTTGACAATAATTTATCTGAAAAAAATCCCCCAGTAATCTAAACACAATTGATAAAATATTATTCTGCTGAGGTTAATGTACTATGTTCTTCATAGTCTAGCTCGTTATGCAGAAAAACACAGTGATTTGCCCTAACACATATTTTAAATATTAAGTTGCTCAAATATTAAAGTGAAAGAAAGAACAAAACAAACAAACAAACAAAATACTACCAGACTGCTGCTTCTTTCAGACCATACATATGATAAGAGATTTGTCTACTGTCATATCTGCAACAAGTTGCTAGTAAATTCCCAAATAACGTAAGGAAATTGACAGTTTATCATTACTGGGCATAAAAAGGTAGCTAAGAGCTTTGACATTTTAAGTTTGCTGAATACAGTTCACAGGCACATTTTCCCTTTTACAAATGGCAGACAATTACTGTAGTTTTAATTTTCTAAAGAAAGAACAGGAAAATACAACCTCAGGAATAGTTTTATACAAGCAATTAGTGGCATTACTCTGCCCTCCTCACAAAGAAACACTAATATAATTCTTCCCAATTATATTCTGATTTAATATAAAACTTCAGTAAATTATTAAAATTCAGGACAAAGGTCATTGCTCTACCCTCAATGGTCAACTATGAAATAATATTGGTCACCTGGCTAAGAAGAGTCAACGTTTATTAATTATTATCAGGTAATTTTGCACTGTGATATTAACTGATACTTTTATTTGAGTTCATCCAACACTAGATATTCATCATATTTTTGAAACCTATTCACACCTTTTAGAGATGTTCTTTACACTGGAATATGCTTATTATAGATTTTATATTTTAACCTGCCCAGATTGTACTGTTGGTGTTTTCTGATTTTTTTCCCAACTAATTCCACTTCTAAAAAATCAAATCAGCACATGCACTGAAATCAGAAGTAATTTCAAACACACTTGTTTTTTCTTCGCTATCACTACCACAAAGAAGGTGGTGATTCAGAAGTAACAACATTTAAAGGGCTTATAAACTACAGCATATTGCATTTCCCCCTCAAATTTCTATTACTGGAAAAATCAAAATTAAATAGATTCTTAGGACAAATTAGAGTGCTTTCCATTATTATTATTTTTTCTTTTTTTGGTCTTAAAATTACAACTGTAATTAGATGGATGTTTTAGAGGTTTTATAATTTTGTTAATTAACTCTTCAGATTAAAATATTTCTTCTGTCCAGTTTTTTTCTTTACTCAAGAGAACTTAAATTGTTTATTGCTCACCAATCTTGGGTTTTTCTTTTTCTCCAGGCCTATTTCTCTCACTCTCTACCCACAGCCCTCCTTTCACCCCTTCATCAACTCTGCCTGCAAAATTTCCAGATATTCGGTATCAGACAACAAGGATCTATCAAAACTTTACTGTGTGCACAGCCATGTATCACAAGGACTGCCAAGAAAGCATATGACATGGACACAAGAGGCTTACCATTTTAGAGGGATGACAACTCTTATAAATGGATAATAATTTGGTATGAAAAAACAATGTCATTTGAATCAATATGCAGATTCCTTTTCTACTGCTTAAAACACACCCTGGTTAGGTACAAGTTCCTTTCATTGACCACTGCAGTTCACACCCAAATCAAATCCACTTTATCTCAACAATAGAAAAAGGTATTTATTAACATATGGTGAGTGCTCCTAATGTTACATATCTACACAGAGTCTACATTCCATCCTGATAGAATTTCTCCCCTCTGTAGTTCTGTTAACATTTTCCAGGACTCCAACATTGGTAGAGGCAGGAGAATCTATCTCGAGTTGCTAACAAAGAGAGAGAGAAAAAAATCCTCAAGATAATAATCCAATTCCCTAACAAAAATACTGAATGAAGTGTATAACATTTGGGTTTCCTTCCTCCCTCCTAACCCAAATTAAAGGCTTTTCCTACCCCTCCATATTGCAGACAATGTCCAACTGCCTACTTCTAAAAAATAGAAGCAAATTCAAACCCCCAAACTCAAAAACCTCAGACAACAGCAAAAACAATTGGTTTCGATGTCTATAGTGAAAATAGATGATTTCAGAAACAAACTTGGAAGAGCCATTAGGATAAATATATTTGTTCATTTGTTTTTATAAGTTTATAAGTTTTTGTTTTAACAAAACAAAATACTACCAGACTGCTGCTTCTTTCAGACCATACATATTATAAGAGATTTGTCTAGTGTCATAACTGCAACAAGTTGCTAGTAAATTCCCAAATTATGTAAGGAAATTGAGAGTTTATCATTACTGGGCATAAAAAGGTAGCCAAGAGCTTTGACATTTTAAGTTTGCTGAATACAGTTCATAGGCACATTTTTCCCCCTTACACACAGCAGAAAATCACTGTAGTTTTAGTTTTCTAAATAAAGAAAGAACAGGAAAATAGAACCTTGGGAATGCTTTCATACATGCAATTTATACAATAACTGCATAAGAATACATGCATGCAGGAACTTCTCAAGAAAGAAGGGTGGAAAGCAAACATACACAGCAGACCACATGTGGGCTAGACATTAAGACCAGCACTTCATATACCACATCTCAATCAATTTAGTCCTCCAAACTATCCAATAAAGACGACCTGTGTACCCATTTTACAATGGAGAAAAATAAGGCTGGGCAAAGGTTCCAAGAGCAGCTGAAAAGAGCATGTAAATCACTGAAAGCCTTTCTAGGAAGAACTAAAGTTCCATACATAAAAATAATAATCATCCCCAAACTAAAGCCATGGCAAAGACCCCAGAGGCAACTTTATAACTGAGGGAGAGTCTACGTAGCTGGAAACCAACATTCCTGGGAATGCTGCCTGCCTAGAGCATTCGTCCAGAAAGCAAAGGGGCCTGCCTAGATTGCTAATATTTTTAAAGTTAATCATTGTTAACAGGCATTCAATTGCTTGCTTTTAATTCTTAGAGGGACTAATTGATCCTGATACCCCACATCAGTTTCTGAACACATGCTTTGAGTCTCTGGTTAGAAGCAGAGATTGCACAGAAAACAAAAAGCTGGTAGCAGGATAGGATATAACAAAGACTTCTGTTCTATAAACACTTTAAAATCAAACCTCATTTTGCACAAAAAATACCATGGTGATGTCCATGTGAACAAAGAACCTTTGAGGAAGTGACTAGAGGAAAATCAAGACAGCTTGAGTGCTTCCTAGCATTTTTTTTCTTTCTTTTTTTTTTTTTGTAAACAAGTTATGATAGACAACCTCAGCAACACATCTCTCATCTTCAATAAAACCTGCAGACCAGCTCTGTGGAACTGAGTCAGCCTCTAGTTTAATTTAGACCTCAAAATGTGCTTTTGGCATTTTTCATATTAAAACAAAAAATAACATGAAAATTAATCTGAGTTGCAGTCAATTGGACTAATCTAAACATAATGCAACAACTGTATTTATTAAGCACATAGATAAGAGATAATAAAAGGATGGTTAAAATCTGATTTTGTCTGATGTTCAACTCTGTTGCATTTGTGAATCTACATTTTCATTTACCTTAATTCCAGGTTTATCTATCTATAATGCAGAGAGTTATTGATTATTTTGATGATAAATGTTCAATAGGATTATCTAGCAACTTTTTTTTAAAACTGGAACTGAAAATAAGGCATATCAAGTATTGTCAAATTTGGTACTATTTAAAAATTTAAAGTGCTACTGAATTTCAATATATAATGTAACATTTCATTTACTAAGAAGAATTTTTTTTTGCAGTAGCTGAAGTTAGTAAGGACTGGAGAAAATTCAGGTACACAAATTGCTAAACTGAAAAAATTTTAAAAAAGGTAATCAAACTGTTCCCCTAGTGCTAATTTTTTAGTGCTCAGGTCCTAATTAGCTTAGCTTTTCTCAATCTTAGGGAAAAAAACAATAACCAAACAAAACAAAACTGTATTTTGCAAATAGTCTCAAAAGGGAACAATAAATAGGTATTTTTTTCTTTTTCTTATTTTAAATACCACCAGACAGAGTCTTGAACAGATTTTTAGTTATTTGACTTTTGTTTCTGTAAGAGGTTTTTCCAGTGCTTTGATATTTGAATTTTGCTCTAGCAAAACTAATACATACATATTTCCAAAATGTTGGAGAGGTAGAAAAGAAATAAATTCTCATCTTATGAAGCAATTAACTTTGAAGTCTAAGCTACATTTTGTGGCCACAGATAAATGCTTACTTTATATTTGCTAGCCCAATTAGACACAAGATTTTTGAGGAAACATCTTTAACCAAGAAGACCACTTCCAGGATTGACCTCTACATTTAGCAATTCATTTGAAAATAGATGTCAGATACTATTGGTAGGATTATGCTGGGTATAATTTTTCTACAGAGCAAGCAGGCAATAAGCATTCAAAACTTCTAAAAACCTCATAGACATAGAACATCTACTTCTAGAAATTCATCCTCAGGCAATAATAAGGAAATGTATACAAAGATTTTTCATGTGAGGATACCCAACACAACATTATTTGCATTATTGAAAACTCGAATGCAATGTGAATGTCTAACATTAAGTGACCTAGGCCAATAAATTATATACATATAATTATGTATGTATATAATTTATATATGTATATAATTTATTGACCTAGGTCACTAAATTAAAATATATTTTACAACAGATTTTAACAATAACATTATATATATATGTATATATATATATACACACACACATATATTTAACAGCATAATGGGAAAGTATTAAAAATATATTAGGGTTTAAAATTAGGCTTGAAAAAACTACAATCATAAAAATTTCACCTGTAAAAATATATTCTCAGAAAGAAGAGAAGGATGAGGAGGAAATATAACAAGACATTCGTAGTGGCTGATGACATTGTAAGTACTTTTTAACTATTTTTTATGTAAGTGTGCCTTTCTGTAATTTTCAAATTTTCTCTTATAAACATGCATGACTTTCATGTTCAGAAGAAGAAGAATTATTCAGTTTTGAGAGGAACAGAGAGATTTAGTATTAAAGCGATGCCTGCTTAACATACAGGGAATGTAGCAGATAGAAATAGCCCCTAACGTCCAATGTTATATCTCAAATATTCATCATATATTTAAAATGAAGCCATTTCTGCCTGTCATACCAAGTCCAACAGCTACTCCACTTAGGATGCAAAGCTCATGAGCAACACTGAGGGAAGTTAGTACCTGGTATACTTAGAAATCCCAGAGTTACGGGGAGAAGGAAGCTCTCAGCTATTTTTAGCTTGCCTCAGAGGTAGACCCAAACCCACTAACTCCCAGACACCACTACCATCTTCCCTTTGTTTCTCAATTTGAAATTTAACCAATGGTTAAGTCAACTTTCCCTTCAATACTCTTAATAAGCCTTGATGGGGTTAAAAAAACTCGATTCATTTGTACAACAGTAAACATTTTCAAGATTGGTATGAATAAAATAGTAAGAATAATTCTCAAGAAGAGGGTCTACCAACTAACTGGGGAAAAAAAGAAGGGGCCACCAGCAAAGGCTTAGGGGAAGAGTGGTTAGAGACATGCCTTCCACTGGAGATGATTGAAATTGATTTGACCAGGAAAATGCAGTCCGAATTTCAACGTGGTGAAATGCAAGTAAACTTATGAAACACAGCCCATCCCTAAGTGTGAAACCACCTGTGTAAATGCTGTCATGTTGCAGCCCTTTGCTTGGGCAGAAAGCTCATTTTTGGCTTCTCAAATATCACAAGAGGGGATAACTCACCTTTCTTCCCCTGGAAGGTTAACTATATTCATAGGAATGGAAGCTTTCTATCAGCCAATTTGATTTCATGTTCTCACAGTTTCCTGGGCCTTTTCTGCAGATCATTCTTCCTACACATGGGTGTTCATTATTTTGACCAATAAGAATTTTTGTAAGAAAAGAGGTAATGAGGTTGAAATCAAAGCCAGCCAGCTTTATGAAATTTAAGGTGAGTATAGGAGGCTCATGTCTATCTGACAGGTAGAGTCGCTTTGGGGATCTTGATTCAGCCCAAAATGAAAGGCAAATTCATGATAAAAAGAACATGGCCCTCACTCAGCTATGTCACTTGCCAGCAATTCGACTGTGGGTGGTTCACATAATGATACTAAGCCTCGGTTTCCTTATCTGTCAACAAAGATGGCCAGATAAAATTAAATCAAAAATCTCTGCCAGATCTAAAATGTAGTGATGTCCCTGTCTTGACAGAGACAGACAACTCAGGAAGCCTCCTTAGCACAGGGTGAATCCAAATGTCTCATTTCACAAAGATACTGGAAATCAGAGATGATGTACAAGAAAGGCAACTGGTGCTCAGTGTTGCTGAAAGAGCACAGCTTCATCATTTTCTTCGCAATACAGATATTTAACCACTCAACCTTTCTAGAAAAAGAATACCACAAAACTTGTGACATATAATACTTTCAACCACAGATACTGGCTGTGAGAAGATCAGCTTCCTAGAGACCTGAGTTTCTTACAAAGTTCAAGTAGCTGCCCAGAGAAACAGCAGGCTTTCATCTTGTTTATCATTAATTCTGGAAAGTAGCACAGGTTATATGTAAGACCAAGTCCCTGCATGCACAGCAAGTGTGAAAACCACACAACTGACATGGCAGTCACTACATGTGCTTTAGAAATGGTGTCACCCAGAGAGAGAAGATTCAGAAAGGAGAGTAGATATCATATTCAGGGTTTTGTAAATAAGAATAAGGTCTACAGCATCTAAGGAAATGAGAGCTTAAAGTAACATTCCTTCCTCCTACTCTCAGAAGACCCCCCCCCTTAAATAAAAAGCTCATTATATCTGATAAAAGATTGTACATATTTTTAATTTAGGAGGGATCAGCTGAGATATTAATGTAGGGTGTGGGGGAGGAAAAAAGGTCATATGCCTAATATTTTAGCACAACAGTGTTAGCAAATGTATTAAACCGAGGCCATATCACAGGGTAGAGTTTCCTGCTTAACTGTTTTCTTTGCACATACAACTCTATTGAGCAAGAGGTAGAAGATTTATGCTTTCGTGCCCCCTAAGACCAACCAGCTTGGGGATCTTCCTTTAAGGTTGAGTGAATTAGTCGCAGGCAAACTATCAGAAAATTTGGAGAGGGAGCACTGATGACATAGGAATAAGGAAAGTATGACCAGGTAAATGATAAACCTCAGTCAGGACAATGCCTTGATAAACCCCCAGTTATTCTTACACAGTGCTGGGTTCTCACTAGCAGTATTCACTAGCATGATATTCACATTTTCCTGGAACCAGGAAACAGCAGCAGTAAGAAAACTAACATGAGAAAGCTTGATTCTGTGCCTGTGAAACAATCTGCAAAAGGAGGTTGACAAGACATCCATTTTAAACAAGCCAAAACTTCTATTACTCTTTAAAGGGTTCAGATTGTAGATGATCTGAGCAGATGATCAGATGTGCCAAGCAGATGATCAGAGTAAATTCTTTCCCTACCTCTTTTCAAAACAAAAATCTCTAACAATTCCTGAGGTAGACCTTTCTACCATCCATCTTAGTAACTCCATTTGCATGCAGGCTACCTAAAAACAGAAGACACCTAACATTGTACACAGCCACACAAAGTCACTAAGTGGGGACTCCTACCCGGGGTCTCCTGTGGGTATGTTCAACTTGTGCTCTCTTTGTCCTTTCTATTACATTCCTCAATGTCACATATTACATAAAAACACAGGACAGGGGTGATTTCCTGGACTGTGTTATGCTTTGCAACTGCTGAGACACCATATTTCAGCTTCATTATTTTGTTTTAGCCTGAATCTTACAAAACTATGGTTAATAATTTTCTAGGAAAAAAGAAACAATTTAAATGGTAATTAACGTGAAATAAACTTATTCATTCCACTTACAGTATTACGGTTGTTAGGGATTTCATACTTGGAAGTATGGCCAAATATATCCATGAGAATTAATGAACTTCTGCTACACAGCAAAATGTGGATAAATCCCAGCAACATAATGTGAAGCAAAAGAAACCAGACACACATGAAAGGTGCATACTTCATGATTCCATTTCTATAAAGCACAGAAACAGATATTAAACTTAGGTGGCTGCAAAGCAGGAGAGAGGTTGCCTTGGGTGGTGCTTTGGGGCAGGGCAGGGAGAACAGTTAAGGAGGAAGAGGCTCTAGGAATCTAGTTAGGGTTTCTTTCTTGCTGTCTGAGCTGGTTACATAGGTACATTGTTACCAAAAATTCACTGAGCTAAGCTCTTATGACATATGTACTTTAGAGTATTCATATACTTCGATAGCAACTTAAAAAATGCCTAGAAAAAAAAGAGAAAGGAGTGTTTCCATACCACAAATGTTTGAAGTTTGCTGCCTGTCAAAAAAAAAAAAAATTCCAAATGTTCAACTTACCTTCTTAAAGGGGCCCTTAAACCACTTCGACAAACAGCCTTGAAGCAAAAAATCAAGAGACTTAATGTCTAGGTTTGTTTGTCTGACCTTGGACAAAGCCACTCTAACTTTCTGGGTCTGTTTCCTCTTCTATCAAAAGATGGACTAGGATTACATATTCTCTGCATTTATTTCTTGAATAAGTGAAGTGAAGGAACCTTACAACTCTAAAATTTTAGTATTTTTTTTTCTTGGTTCAAAACTCATTTTGAACATTGTCATTGACTGGTTGGAAAATGTGTCCCTCTTCTCTGAGAGCATGGACTTTGGGGTCAGACAATATAGATCTGTCACTTATTATCTATCTGTAGGAACTCAAGACAGTTATCTAAACTATCTGAACCTCAAGCACCTCATCTACAAAAATGGAAATATAAATACCTATTTTACATGGCTCATGTTAAAGTTAAAAAAAAAACATGTATAAGCCAAGTGCTTGGCATATAATAGCTACTCAATAATGTTGCCTGCCATTCATGTTTGACTACTTAAAACTCAGTTTAAAATCAAGCAACATTAGAGTAGATGCAAGGGTTTGCCCTTCACCTGCCTTCCTCACCTAAGAAAAATAAAGTTTTGGAAACCAAGCATCAGACATTCTCTTTAAGTCCTATAGTAAGTTGACTTTCTGTGAGGGACAGCGTTATCACAAGTTGTAGGAATGCCAGGTACCTGTTTGTTTCTCTACTTACCTAAAGAAAAGTAAAAACCAGCCTCACACTAGTCCTGAGCTGGCACTACCTCTAAAGAGACCAGAAGTATCAAGTGCAGAGAACAGTTTTTGTTTCCATTATGCTGGCCACAAAGTTATTTGAGCCAAAAGTCTTTCAAGAATTTCTCTGTTAAGAAATAAGACATCCATATGGTGCATGAAAACTGACAAGATAGCATGAGTCTGGAACAGTGAGAGGAACCACAAAGTATCACATCGTGTTTTAAATGATGATATCTGAAATACACACAGAGGGAAGAAGGGAAACAAATCCACAGGAGCAAAACAATTCAATATAAAGTCCATTGTGCCACCAGTGGCCTATCGACTAAATTCTTAGCATTCACGCTTCTCGCAAATTTGTGATCAATCATATTATCGCTTTTAAAATTGATAAATGATACAAAGGATATGTTATATTTTGTCTTGGATATTAAAGGGTTTTTTTTTTCTTTAAAGCAATTTTCTGTGTAGTGAAATGCTGGCAAGTTGCTAAGTCCAAAACTATGCCAGCCACATATACGGCTATTGAGAACTTACAATGCGCCCAGACAAAATTGAGATGTTTGATGGATGTAAAATATACTTGGAATTTCAGTCTGAATACGAAAAGTAGAATGTAAAATATTTCATTAAAAACTTAGAGTTATATGTTAATATAATATTTTGAATATATTAAGTCGAAGACATTAAAACTAAGTTTACCTTTTTAAAAATGTGACTACTATAAAATTTAAAATTAAATGTGTGATGTGCCATATATTCCTATTTAACAGTGCAAAATCTTTAAAGTTTTGCATTTGGTCTTCAAGTAACTGATATCACAGATGCATATAAAATTAATGAATTATGAAATCAGGAAATTACAGAATTATTAAGGGGAAGTAGAGCAGAGCATCAGCAATGCACAACTCCAGGGGGCGCTACTCACATCACAATCTGTAAAAAGTGATCCTCAGGACTTCACAGGCCTCAGCCTGCATGGCCCTGTATTGAATGCTGTATAATCCATTCTCCCTATAAAGTCAGCAATCCCTTCTAGAACATCCCTAGGGCAATCTCATAAATCTTTTCAGCATCCTCCACATCTTTTTCAAAATATATACAGTGTAATAAGATGAAAATATATAAAGCGAGTGGAAAATACAGCTGACCATGCTACACAAGTCTAATAGGATGCAGAAGATGGGCAGAGCAGCACCAAGTATGCAAGTCTGAGATATATAGAAGGAGGCAGTGTTCTCAAGAAGGCTGTTTCCTTCCTAGGGACTAGAGGCATTTTTCAGAGGGTAACATTCACTTTAATTACAAAATGCACCCACCTCTCTCTTCCAAGGGAGAAAAGCCTGTTGTTGCATTTATAATGTAGCTTTAGTTTTTGATGCCAAAAATGATTCAGTAAACACAGTTATGTTATGGTATACTATTTCTTATTCGGTACTCAAATTAATCTCAAGGCAGTGCTGGCATTAATTCAATTTGACGCCTGTACTTAGGATTTCACATAGGTGCCTTCATCCAATTCTTCTTTGCAACTAATAAAATCTTAATTCATGGTAATATATTTATTTCTAGTTCAGTTCATGTTAAGGAGTGCAGTACTTTACAGAAAACTAATTAATATCAATCACATATTATAACACTTTTAATGGTTCATAGGAAAATCCTACACTGGGGAAAAGATTAGATGAACCGAGGGGTCTTAGCCCACCCTATTTACTCTATTTTTAGGACTTGAGAAAAAAATATCAAGCATCATTTCAAATATGAATTTAATTGAAGGTGTGCATCACAGGACGGCTGGGAATTAAGAATCCTCGTTCTGATCCCTAAAAGGACATTGATTTGATGTGGCCCAAGAATGTAATTTACACCCTCAGACTCTGTTTTCCACCTATTTTGTGTAATAACCATATAATTTGCAGTTGGTAAAGATGTTCAAATGGAGATGTATGGCATCATTAAAATAATGAACAACTTCACTAATAGTGAGCCTTCTGCAATTGTTGGTAACAATTCTATTTTTACATAATGTTTGAGCAATGTTGAAAGCATCATATTTCCAGAGATCGTACATATTGCCAGCAGGATAGTTTAAGTGTGAGTTCTTGACTATGAGTGCCTGACGTTGCACAACAGAGTGGTCCTCATATTTCCTTAAGGAGCTGCATTTAAAAAGCCAAATTCTCTCCCAGCAAAGGGCAGCAGTGGATTACACAACACTAAAAATCTTTAAAAATAAAAATAAAAAATAAAAAGAATGCACTAGATCACTTGAAATGCATGGTGATAATATCCAGTCTTTCCAAATTAGGCATTTTATTCATGCTACAAGAATTTCTCCACACTAGCGTACTAGTAGCTGTAAAAAAAAAAAAAAAAAAAAAAAAAAATTGAAGCATACTACGTATTTATCTCTCACTCTTTTTTTAAATTTTTTTTGTCTGTTTAGCAATCTACATACAAAACCTCCAAATCTGGTATACATGCATATATGTATCTTTAAAAGCCCACATCCCTAGAAATAAAACAAAACCCTAACTACCAATAGCATAAAGGCTCCTAGGTGCAGAGATAATGCCTCCTGATACTCACTTTCAAAATTGAATCCATAGATGATAACCCCAACGTGTGTGTCATTCATTTTACTGCAGTGCAAATACTGGTATCGCAAGATGAGGGAACACTCACAACAGGGGCTTCAACAGGCCACTTTTTAATTCACAAGGGCATGGTCACGTGGGAGGGCACCTCAGAGTCACTGCTAAATGAACTCCACAATAGGGCACAAATCTGCAACCCAATCTTAGCCAGATACGAACGTAAGAGCAAATATGTACAGTATCATGTGCTTTCCAGCAGCCCTGTGTCTCGAGGGAGCTCTCTGACATCAGCAGTTGAGACAGGTGGTTCCCTTTCCAACTGTGGAAAATAAAACCCTAGTGCAGAGGCACTAAGTAAATATAGCAGTACTGTAATTTTTCCTTGGTGCACTCTCCCTGTGATTTCTGTCCTGTGATGATACTTTATCCCAGAAACCTATTCAGGACATCCATCCATGCCAATAACTGACTAAATATTTGCAAACTGATTAATATTGGCATTAAAGAAAGTGTACAAGACTCTGTTTTACGACCCCGGTTGGTAGAACTAGGGTCTTCCACCTCTTATTCATTTGGAATATGTTGTCAAGTGGTTGCTCAAAACTTTACTGGACTATTCTACCCTTTGTCCCCTGTTATTAATACAACCCAACAGAATGACAGACAAGAGTCAGACCATCTTAAAATCACATGCACAGAGCAGGTCAATACCAATCATATCCAGTTTGAGTCTGAGAGCTAAAATCAGCTGAGATGTACTAAGCCCTTTGTGGTCACAACTATTTGCTTTTGAATTTAAGAATTACTCACAGAAGGGCACCCTATAACATGTGTATAAAATTACTTAATTCAGCTTCTATTTCCCTTTCTGAACATAGATACGTTTACACTCTGACAGCCGCTGGCTCTTAAAGCATTCTCCTTTTTGTTGTATCTCCTTAGAAACACAAATCTTGTTCCCTGGCAGCAGTGGCGCTAAGTGCTGTACCACATGCCCAAACTAGCTCTCCCTCGCAGCTTTAATTCACAGTAAGTGGCATGAAAGGAGGTCAACCCTCCTCAAAAAAACACTCAGTTCTTTTCGACTTCAGAATCTATTTTGGAAAGCCCTACTCCCTGGTATGTAAAGAGTAGCTTCCCATTTTGAAATTCTGGCCATAGCTATTGACAACTTTATGGAATGGTCCACAAAAGGACGAACACAGGGATATGATCACAGTTTCAACTCTCGATCCTAATTCTCTGTGGATTCTGGAAACAGTGTCAGACAAGGAAGTCAATAACTGCCACCCGCTCTTCGCCCCAGATAACCCTTTCATTTGAAAACTACGTATGGCATGCATACGTGTTATGGCTTTTCTTTCCTGAGGTGTTCATTCAACGCTTAATTCAATAATGCCATCTTAATCCTGAAAGTATCCATGGTAACCCACAACTGTAATAAACAAGTCTAAAGAATGGAAAATGAAGTCAGAGCCTCTTGTTTCCCCCTATTCTTCTTCATCTTTACAAATGCGGTCTTCACTGCTTCTCTCAGTTCATAGTTCATAGATTTGGGGGCTAGAATAAAAATAAAAACAGTAATACAGAAATGGCATCCAGCATTCGGTGAATGCTTACCGTATGCCAAATGCTGTGCTGAGTAGTTCTGTAGATTATCTCATTCAATCCTTACGCTAACAGTAGAAGTAAGTACTATTATTAATCTGATTCTAGGGATAAAATCACTGAAGTCGAGAGAGGGTAAGTAACTTTTCTAAAGACAAAAAGCTTGTAAGCGGGAGGCCAAGGACATCAAGACAGTCTTATTTGACTTCAAACATCTTGTTCTTAATGATCAGGCTATGCAGAAAAATAGCATTTTTTGTTTCTGCCCAGCAGTCACATAATTTAGACATCTAGGAGTCTCCCCTAAAATCAGAAGGGAACCACAACTTCATGTTCAGCAGGAAGGTAAAAACACCACACACGTCCAGCTAAAACCACCAGGGAAATTAAGAAAAGGCAGGACTCAAACATGAGCACAGTCAACACATGGCACCCTGCTCTGATCAAAAGAAGCCTTACAACAAGCGTCTCTAAATTTGATCTGACATATCATTTAAAAGAGCACACTGTTCTTTGCAGATATCAACCTCTACAGTTAACTTGGGGTGTCTGATTCAGGTCACTGAAGTGCACCCCCAAGGAGAAGAAACACTTCTTATAATGCTGCCCTTCTCCTTAAGTGAAACGAAGACTTCTTTTGAAGACAGCAATTCCAAAGGCCAGAGTAAAACACATATTATGATCACATGAAAAATCATATTTTAAAGATGTTTTCCAACCGGCTGCAGTGGCCCACACCTGTAATCTCACCACTTTGGGAGGCCAAGGTAGGAGGATCACCTGAGATCAGGAGTTCAAGACAAGCCTGGCCAGCATGGTGAAACCCTGTCTCTACTAAAAATAACAAAAATTAGCTGGGCATTGTGGTGCATGCCTGTATTCCAGCTACTCAGGAGGCTGAGGCAAGAGAATTACTTGAACCTAGGAGGCGGAGGTTGCAGTGAGCTGAGATGGTGCCAATGCACTGGGCATCAGAGTGAGACCCTGTCTCAAAAAAAAAAAAAAAAAAAAAGATGTTTTCCATGCTACAAGTGTTTCCATGAAGTACATACAGTATGTTTATCTAATCTAGAACAGAACTCAACAAATAGACTTTAACTTTGTCTCTTAGCATCAATAATAGCATCAACTTCCAACAGATATTTTATAGCCTCTGCTTGGAAATGTAGTCAAATATGAAAAGGGTCACATGGATTAAGGTCACTCGAAACTCACTGTGGTGCTAGCCTTCAGAAAGTGGGGCTAAAATATGTGGCTTTCTAATCTCCTCTGATTTAGCAAATATGAATAAATCAAACTCCATTACATTTATTTCCAAAAATGTAGGCTTTGGGAACTTTGTGACTCTGATTTAGAAGTAATCATAGCTAAGGTCCAGTATACCTGGGTCACCTGACAGTCTGGTGAGCTACCACTCAATGGGGCAGTTTCCAAAGTAAATGGCCCAGAACACAAAACCAGAAGATGCTGCCTCTCCCGGTATCTTTATACTTTCTGAGAGCTAGAAGAACATAGGTCATCAGGGATGACTTATGGCTATTTGGAGTACACCTCTGAATATTAATTCTAAAACCCCCATTGCCACCATTAACACCAAACCTAAAAAAAAAAAAGAAGAAGAACAAAGCATAAACCATTGATTATAAACCATTGATTATAACTAAGGAGCAATGAAAGTTGCATGCACTAATTATGTAATAGTTTGAAGTCTGACGCAAAGGTAGTGATTTACTTTTTAAAAAACTCACTTTGTAAAAAAGCATTAAGTTTACATTCATCATCACTTTCTCCATTTGCAAATTAGGCATTTAGAAACAGAGTCGTCAAAGCAGAATTTGAACTCAGATACATGCAGAATACATGGGTTGTGTAGGCTGTGCATTCAGGAAGGAGTCCCAGAGACACAAACCTGAGTGTGAAGTCCACTTCGGTACACCCTACCTCAGTACCACTGGTTGAGCTGATTAACTTCTCTGACTCTTTATTTTTCAATTTAGAAAATGGGAACAATACCTACCTCACAGACTTAACATGGGAATTCAAGAAGACTAAGTAAATGGTTGAAGATGAGGAGCCTTTTAGAGTGCCTGCCCTGCAGCTGCCACTACATGAACGCCATTTTCCTTCTTTGTTCAAGTGTCTCAGCTCCAGTTAGTTTTCTGTTCTCCTACCCTCTCCTCTTCTTCCTTACTTGGGGTATTTTAAAATAAAATGCACACAAGAAGATTTCTGCATGTTTTATCCCACAAAGTGGATATTGGCACTTATGAATGCACAAACATGTATGGGAAACCGTTGCTCACGTTTCCCTCCCTGTGGATGATTTGCCCACATTGAGAGAGAAGAAAGAAGAAAATTGTGTTTGGAGCACACAGAGTGAGCCTCTAACATAAATTGTGAGAGGTAATTTTTAAGATTAAAGACTTGTATGAAAGAAAGTCTTAAAAACTTTGAAATGGAAAAACAAAGTGATATTAGAATTCTCTTCTGCTGCTTTGTCATAGTATGTTGGGACACATGTATGAGGAAAGCTACAGTGCACATCGCCACCAAATGACACTCTTTAAGAGACAGAGTGACAGTATCTGCATTTTCCAATTTCAAGCATCGCGGTAGGCATTCTTAGGCAAAATCATCAAGAATTAAATGTAAAAAATTAAAATTTTGAAAATTCCAAAAATAGGAGAAATGCAGTAATTTCTTACTCAGAATAAAAGAAAGACCTGTAAGTTAGAGTACTTATATGCACAGAAGCTTTCTTTGAATATCTGTGTCATAAAATTACTCTACAACTGCCCAGAGTTGAAAATAAGTAAAATAAATTGGTGACATGGGAGAGAAGAAATGTAAGCATAAAATTCATATATTATATCTCTAAATATTATAAATAGCCACCACCACTCAAAAGAAGAATAGAGAACAGGAAAAAAAAAAAACACCATCATACTTGGAAAATCATCCAGAGAAATGTATCTCTTCAATTCATGTGTACAGTGGTTATTTATGTCTCAGACAGTAATTTTAGACATGTCAAAGGGTGCAGAACAGACTTTATTCTCCCCCACATGAACTCTGCCTACAAAATGCTACATGTTCAGTCTTTCTACCTTATAAAGATAAAGTTGATCCTAAAAAAATTAAAATGAAAACTAAAAATCCTTGATATAAGACTCCACTGGGGTCCAGTAATTACTTTAGCTCCAGAAGCCAGGGCAAAGACAGAGATACACATCACAAAGGTCTCTACACATGGGTTCATGTGTGGGAATGTGTGTATCTCCAAATGTGTAGAATGCAAGATAAAAGCGGAAACCTCAGTCAGAACTCACTACACTCCAGATGATAGTTCAGCAACATCCCAGGTGCTTAACTTGTGTGAGATTTTATAGCTGTCTTCTCTGACGCTGCTTACAGTCTACGAGTAAGTAGAAGATCCGACATGTAATCAATCAAAATGCCCACATGTGACTACTACAATAGTTGAGTACATTGAGGGAGAAGTGGTGGGGATCAGCCAGGGTTTTGAAAACAGATCTAATTAATCTCAGAAACACCATGAGTATGCCAGTCAGGCCCTCAGAAGACTTTTATAGGTCCCTGACCTATATGTACTTTGAAATAAAACTAGACTCATTACTAAATTATGTATGTATAGAGAAGCTCAGTAAAGTTCTAATATTTGTCATAATAGCAGCTATAATTATTACTTTAAAAGATCAAATATAATAGTCTTTTAAAGAAAAACAACTGGTGCCCTACATTGGGGTCGTGCATTGCTGGGTGCCCTAATCACGAGGTTAGCATAGTACTGGCTAATCCTGCATAGATGCCAATATCTAGACACAGGAAAATAGGCATGATTTTCCAAGACCTTGCTTATTCATTCATGGGCCCTCTAATACAAGTTCTGGAATCCAGAACAAATGGTTACAAGAGTCATACGTGGTGGGAGAAGAACAGGTGGACTATTCTGGCTTTTGAGGGGTGCCTGCTGGGACCCTAAGAAGGTGATAGGCAGAAGGAGGAAGGATGATGAGGCAGAGATAGCATTCCCTTTGACATGAGGCCAATCTGGAGGCAAACCCAGGCTGTGATACTTCCTAACTCTTTGAAATGGGTCAAGACCCTGAATGTCCCTGGGCCTCTATAAAATAGAGATGACACCACTGTCCTTATCAGTGTATAAGGATCAGATACCTAGCTTGGCACCTAGCAGACATCTGGTAAATATTAGTTCTTCTCAATACTAAGGAGGCTAGAAAATAAAAAGTCCTAGTGACAAATGATGAATCATACTAGGTCCAATGTTAGCTGCTAAGGGAAATACAAAGAAATATGAAACGTAGTAGGAGCCAAGATTTGGCTCTCAACCAGGTGGTAGAATGCAGCTGCTCACCTGATTTTATTGTGAAAATTGTTCTTTAATCCATAAAATTCCAGCAAGTCACTAGAAGACCAGAGACATAAAATCTAGAGTGGTTTAAAGTGAAAATAGGCATGTATATTTTATATTTTATACCCACTACTATTTTAAGTGCTTTACACTTATTATCTTATGAAATGGCAACTATTGTTATCTCTTTTTTCAGATGGAGAAACTGAGACAGAGAATTAAGTAACTTGCTCAGGGTTACATATCTAACATTCAGGAAAGGTGATACTTGAACCTAGGCAGCTTGGTTCCAGAGTTCATGCCCTCCCCTCCCCTCAAACCATACCCCAAACTGCCTCCCTCTAACCCCTGCTGAAGTTTTAAGTCTTTAATGCTTAAAACTGAGTGAAGCACTAAAGCAGCATAGTTGAGAAAGACCTGGTCCCTGGTCTCCCTGGGGCCCAAAGCCTAACAGAGTAAATAGAATCTGTGAGTCTGGAGTAACAGAGAAATCTACAAGACACGGTGAAATGCAACAGAGAAACCCAGGCTGCCTGGAAAAGAGTGGAGAAGAAGAAGCAGGTGTTAGCAGAACAGTATTTCTCCCCTGACCCTCCACTTTTACATCATCCTACCTGTCCCTAGCATAGCACTGGGCACATTCAGTAAAACTCATCACCTTTGTCATCTTTGGATACTCAAGATAATATTTTCCACTAATCTAACTTACAAATATAAACATAATAGAATCTATCCCATGAGGTGTCGCCAATCTTGTAGGGGCAGAGATATGAACACAAATACTTCTAATCTGCATTCCCATGGCTTATAGTTATGACCTGAGATCTTGAGATGACAGATACAATATACAGCTAGAGTCCTGACACAATCACACCACCAACTTCTGATAATTAACTGATGATTTTCCTAATAGGCCATGAGTTTGACAGTATTTGCTGTTAATTGTTGATAAACTGAAATAAACAACCATACATTCATCCAAGAAACACATGTTAAATTATAATTAGTCAATAACTTTCCAACTGGACAAAAAAATGGACAGTATCCATCAAGGACTACAGAAATTGTGATAAGTCAATATGAATTTCATATATATATATATACACACACACACACTATATATACTATATAAATATATATACTATATTTAGTGTACATATATATACTATATATACTAATAGTATATATAGTATATATACTACATATATATACACATACAGATATATTTATATACATATATACATATACAGTATATGTAGTATATATATATACACTAAATAGTATATATACACTAATAGTATATGTAGTATATATATATACACACTAAATATATATATACACTAAATGGTACATATATACTATTAGTTCACTAAATATATATATATATATTTAGTGTATATATATACTAAATAGTATATATTACTATTAGTATATATAGTACATATATATATACTAAATATATATTACTAAATATAGTATATATATTTATATAGTATATATATTTAGCATATATATATAGTTAGTGAACTAACAACTAAAATGCATATTAGTAGCTTTTTAAAAAAACACTCATTTTTATTGCTGTAAGAACCCGTAACATGAGAGCTACTTCTTAACACATTCTTACATGTACAATGCGGTGTTTTTAACTCTGGGCACACTGTTGTGCAGCAGATCTCTAGAACTTAGTCACCTTGCATAACTGACACTAAAAAGCACCCATTTTTATAAAAGTGTGATCTTGGAAACTGCTCAGAAACTGCATGTCCCCAAACACAACCAATTTCAAACTGAATAATTGTAAAACGGAAAGCCTGAACCACAAAGAGACCATTAGGATAAGTTTGAAAAGATATCCAATATGAGAAATGAATTTTTTAAGTGGGGACATTCTTTAGAAAAGGAGAGAGAGAGAATTCCCAGTGAAGAGATGGCATTTTCAAGAGCAGGTTCTAGAATGGGTTTTCTAGGTCAGACCAAGAGGCAGCTTCTTGCAGAGTGGAACTTCACACTCCTGACTTCTGGCAGTGACCTCAGTTCATAGGTGTATGATCTAAAAAAAGGTACCAAGGCTCTCCGTGTCTCAATTTCTTCATGCATAAAGTAGGGATCACGATGCCTATGTTTTAGGGTCTTATGATGATCCCATCAGGATCATGTGAGATGATACAACTGATTCTTAATTATGTGTATCAATTTGGCTTGGCTATGGTGCTCCACTGTTTAACAAAGCACTAGTTTAGATGTTGCTGTGTGGGTTTTGTGTAGATGTGATTAATATTTATAATCAATTGATTTAGGTAAAGCAGATGACCCTTTGTATTGTAGGTGAGCCTCTTCCAATCAGTTGAAGGCCTTAAGAGTGAAAGCTGAAGTTTCCTTCAGAAAGAATTCCCTGTGAGCTATAAATCCTGCCTGAATTCCCAGTTTGCCGGTGCACACTGTGAATTCTGAACTCAAGACTGCAGTATCAACTCTTAATTGAGTTTCCAGCTTGCCCTACCAATGGTAGCCTTGGCAGCCTTCACAATCACATGAACTAATTTCTTAGCATGCATGCACTTGCGCATGCATGCACTTGCACATGCACACACACACACACTTCTCTTTCTCTCTCTCAATTGATTATAGATACACACATATAGAAAGAAAGAGCGATATTAAAGATATAAATGTATCAACATATTAAAGATATATATACATATATATGTATATATACACACACAGACACACACACACACATATATATATACATATATATATGTATATATATATATATATATATAGAGAGAGAGACAGAGAGAGAGAGAGAGAGAGAGAGAGAGAGAGAGAAAATCTGTTTCTCTGGAGAACTGTTTCCAACCACACCCCCACATAATAAATGAGCATATGGAATGGAGGCCCATCATCAGTGGTAGAACCACTGGTGAAATGTGTAAAAGCCCAGGATAATAACTTTCAGTGTGATTTCAAAAGCATATCTAGCACTCTCTGAGAGGAAGAAATGTGAATAAAATGAGACTTGAAGAAATTTACAACATAAGCTCCATGACGACAAGAACAATGTCTTGTTCACAATTATGTTCTTAGGTCCTAAAATGCTAACTGAACACCTCAGTAAGCATGTGTTCAATGAACGGCTCATAGAGTTCTATAGCTAAGTAGAGGCAGGTGGGATTTTTTTTTCCTATTACTTGATATTAACCCAAACTATGTTACATACGAGTTAATACCAGAACATCACAGAGAAGGCACGTGCACATTCATCCAGCTTTGCATCCATCCATTCACCTCACATGCACTGTGTGCCTATCACATTCTACAGGCTGTACCTCAGGACTGTGAGGATGAAAAAGACAAAAGGCTTGCCTTTGAAGGACTCAACAGAGCAGTAAGTTGGATAAGCAAGTTATAATCATATTAATGTTATGTGCTAGAGTAAAGCTAAGCAGGAGCTGCTAGAAAAGTCCAGAGAATGGACACGTAGCCTCTTCTGGGAGGGATTCATTCCTTAAATGAATCTTTATTGAAGTGAACTCTGTGCCAAGCCCTATGCTATGCCATGAGAATATTCCCATAATATAATATTAAATATTAATCATGGTTAAATTTTATTAAGTGCTTATTACTATGTTTTAGGCATTGTTGTAAGACCTTTACATTTACTTACTGATTCTCTTCATACTAGGGAATCTGGTATGTGTTAATATTTTTTAATGTCCTTTTCTGTAAGACAATCATAGAGGCATATATTCACATACTGCCTTTTCAAGTACATATTGATCACTTGCCACCTAAAACACACTGTTAGGCACCAGTTTAATCAGCATATAGTGTCTGTCCTTAAATTTCCTGGAGGAAACAGACAAGCCCCACAATAACTACAATCTCAGGCTGTCTGACTCCAGCAGTCCTGCACAGACCTTGTTATGAGCATAAACACAAATACACCACCTCTAAAACTTCCCCAAAACTTGAGAATATGATTTTGAATACAGCCAACACAAATGTGTTGAGAATGTTTTGTCCCATCCCTATATAAGGAAAATAACCAAAGAGAAATCTTTTTACCATACATGACAGATATCTTCAAAATTGTATTTTAAAACAACTCTTTCTTTCCGTGACTAACCATGCCAACTGCAGTCAGTGTGGCCTGAACCTAGTATGGCTACCTTAGATGCCAGTCAATATCAAGATGTTTTCAGTTACCTTCCAGCCACTGACACAAGCATAAAGCATTATTTCTCAAGATCTCGTTGCTAAAAGTGTGTACACAGCAACAGAAGATGCTGATATCAATATTTTGCATTATTGATAAATAGCAAGTATTTGTCATCAATTAACAGCAATTATATATTGCAATAATTTCTAAAGGAATCCTGATAAATAACAATAGTTTTAATTACTTGAGAAACCTACCACATCCATCAACAGTCATGGCTCCCAGTAAGAATCATGGAGATCCAAGGAAGTTCCATATGACTTAAAAGGGAGGAGAGACTCCTTCAAGTTAAAGGAAAATAAGCTGTCTTTATTTCTTTTGTACTCTGGACTGACCCCATTCAATTTTGTTTTTAATGTTTAAAATTTATATTCTATTTTTTTTAAATGGGATTTTTGGTTACATTAAAAGCTAGGTACATAAAACAAGGCAATAGAAATAAAATCCATGTCAAATTTACTTAAAATGAACAAGGAAGTAAATGCTAGAATATACCTGGAATGCACTATTTTTTTGTAGCGGAATTCTGAATTGAGCTTTGAGTTTCTTAGCAGTTTAGACAAAAATTAAAGTGTGTTGCATTAAATACATTTCATTATCCAACAAAAGGAAACAGGACTTCCCTGACCTCCCTTATTCAATAGTAACCCCATCCTCGTCCCACAGCCATTGTATTTCTGTTTCTTTTCTATTTTTCTTTATAGCACTTATCAGTTTTCTAAATTCTATATCTTTTGCATATTTTCTGTCTATTCGGCTAAAATGTAAGACTCATGAGGACAAGAGTCTTTTTTTTGTGGTTCACTGTTTTAGCTCAGCCCTAGAATAATCCCTGGCATGTAGCGAATGTGATATAGACAGGTTGATAGATACAGATAGGCATATAGAGAGATTTTATTCCAAATACTGAATTCCAGGAGAAATTTATCATGAGATCCCATAAATAAATTACACTAGTCTCTGAGGCTATGTTGAGGGGGAGAGACAATTGCCTGACAATTCATGACCAGCATAAAATAAAAGGCATATGCAGATGTGTAGTGACAGGGGCAAAGTATTTGCAGCAGAAGAGCTAAGTTCAGCTCCTAAGGCCAGCACCTCCCTCCCTGTGCCTTCTATCAGGCAGCATGGCATAACTGTGAAGCATCCAGGCTCTGGAGCCAAGTGGCTTGGCTTTAAATCCTGGCTCTGCCACTTATAAGTTTATAAGCTGTGTGGGCTCCAACAGTATTTAGCCTCTCTGTGCCTCAGTTACTTCATCTATAAAATGTGGATCATGATAGTACCTACCTCAAAGAATTACTGTGGGAATTAAATGAGTTTATATAAGTAAATCAACTATGTAAGGCAATTGCCTGGCACAAGTAAAACAAAGTACTGGCAGTTAATTTGAACGTAACTTTCATTCATAAAACATGGATAATAACTACCTTTGGCATAGATGTAAGGATCAATTAATCTTAATATGTGATAATGTACTTAGGTGTTATAAGTAAATGACTCTTGTTTTATATTTTCATGGAAGAATATATTCATCATAAGGCTTTCAGAAAATGCAGAAAGATAGAAAAGAGAACGTGAAATCCCGTATAACCTAGCAAACAATGAGAACCACCATTAGCATTTTCCTGTATAAATTTCCAGATTTCTTTCTCTGCCATAATCGAATGCAGATTTATATGTGCATGTGTGTGTTTATGAAAATATAATTTTTAAAGAGCTAGACGCATACAATGTACTGCTGTGAAACCTGCTTTTTTTTAAAAAAAAAGAAACATATCATGAGTGTTTTATCTCATATCTCGTGAGTAAGTAAAGATCTATATCATTCTATGTAATAGCTGCCTAGTATTCCATTGTATGAAAGTGCCTTGATTTATTTAGCCAATACTCCATTCACAGACAGTTAAGTTGTTTCCAATTTGTGAAAGTGCTTTATAAACTACAAAGTAATATATAAATGTTAGTTATCATCACCACCATTTAAAAATAAATATCTAGACATTATCATTAAACTTGTGAAGGTCTTCTCTCACTATTTCTTTAACCTGCTGGAAGTGGTGCTTCTATCTAATTGTATTAACATCAACATTTTTAAAACATGACATTTAGGGATTTCACATAGGAACACACACACACACGCACAAAACAGATGAACCACTGAATCAGAACTAGGGGAAGGTGTTGGGGACTATTCCCAAGAACCTGTTTCTCAGTATAACGACTGTGTTCTTGTTCCCGGCACATCCTACCTCACCCTCCTTCCCTGTAGACTGATATCACTCATTGCCTGCTGCCCTTTTCCCCAGAATCTACCCATGGCCTCAGAATTTTTGACAATGAACTCCAAGTAGCCATTATGAAGCAATTGGAACAGGCAGTAGAGATGAAATGTATTGGCTAAACCTATGTTGAAGATATAAAGAATAAAATGGGTACTTACTGAGTAGCTACCATGAAATGTGTACATGCTGTAAGTGGCAGATTTTGCAGTTATATTAATTTACCCCACTGTGCTGTCCTCCTAGATTCTCAGCTCCTTGCTATCAGGAATCACATCCTTCTCCTTTCTGTGTTTTCACCTTTCCCTAATAAAAGACCATGTAAGGGTAGGTACTTAATTAATGTTGTTCATTTGTGAGTGAGCAGTTGAAGTAATGAGTGAAACCCTGATCTTAGGTACTTTACAATCTCACTGATTGATAACTCAAATTCAAATGCATGAAAACAAGCAAACTAATATCGTTACTCTTTTTGTAACAATAAATTTTATCTATTAATTAATGTTGTGACTTGGAGCAAATGTGCATGGCAGGAAACAGAAGGCCCTGCTGATACCAATTTTACAGGAGGATTTAGTCTGTGCATTGAGATATATTGTGGATACCTATGCTATGGCTCCAGTCCCAGCATGAGCTGGATGGAATCAGCTTATAAAACTCTGGCCTCTCACCTCTTCAAGGCTACAATTAACCCCTCTGTGAGTTTCACTCACTCAAAAAATATTTACTGCAAGCCCAGTATCTACCAGGCACTGCAATAAGTGCTAGACATAGGTCTGACATGACAAAAGTAAGTTCTTGTGTGTGTGTGTGTGTGTGTGTGCGTGCGTGTGTGTGATGGAGTCTCCTTCTATCACCCAGGCTGGAGTGCAGTGGAGTGATCTCTGCTCACTGCAACCTCTGCCTCCCAGGTTCAAGTAATTCTCCTGCCTCAGCCCCCAGAGTACCTGGGATGATAGGTGCCCCACCACACCCAGCTAATTTTTGTATTTTTAGTAGAGATGGGGTTTCACCATGTTGGCCAAGCTGGTCTCGAACTCCTGACCTCAAGTGATCCACCCACCTCAGCCTCTCAAAGTGCTGGGAATGGGGTGTGAGCCACCGTGCCCAGTCAAAAATAATTTAAATTTAAAATAGATTATACATAAACATTTTGGGTCTCTTAATGAGACATCATGACAAATATGACTTATGACTACCAAAGGTAGGGTCGTCTCCTAATATTAAAATATAAACCCATCACTCTGGCCAGGAAGATCTTTTTACTCAACATGGAGGTTAGCCAGTAAATTTCATGGTCTCCTGCCCATTCTATTTCATGCTGATTATCAGAAATTGTAAAAAATAATAATAATAACAATGATCTGATCATTCCACAGCTCTGGAAAAGGACTGCAATCAAGGAGAAATGTCTGACATGAATAAAGACAGGAGTAAGTGGCCTCTGTGTCAAGGACTTGCCATTCCTATCCCATATATTTCATGCGAACCCTGCTTCTCTGTCCTCTACTAGTCCCTCTGTGTAACTCTATTCTACAGGTTCTGTGTGACTTAAGATCCACCTATTTTATAAACTATGACCCAACGTGGTCAATGTGGATTGCTGCTGCTAACCATACTGCACCTTCTAGCATTTTATTATAAATCAAGCCTCACCCTTCTCTAATTTCATCAATGGGATATGTTCTATTTTTGGAAAAAAATAACATAAAACCCCAGAGGGCAGAAAGTTTACATCCACATTGTTTTTTAGCCTATACAGCACCAAAAGCATACTCCTAACTATATGAAAAGTGCTCAACAGATGCATTTAGGTGAATGTCTATATTAGTCCTTATAATGGTAGTTTGTTTCTACTATGGTCAGTTGCATTAGAAAAAAAAATAGTCTCAGAGCCCTGAAAATTTGGCTTCACATACTTACCATATGCACAACTTTGGATAAATGTATTAAAATACATTGGGCCTCAGTTTCCCCATCTCAAAAATATAGAGATGGAAACAGAAAGTCTCCAAGTCTCAAATCAACCTACCATCCAATGATTTTACATATCTTAGAAGGTATTATGCCTCAAGGAAGACTTTGGAGGTGTGAAATATCTCTTTTCATCTAATAAAATGAGTAGTTCTTTTTTTTTTTTTTTTTTTTGAAAAGAAGTGAATTGTGAATCCCTTTAAGAGGCAGCTCAGATTTTGCTCACTCTCTCAAGTTCCCAATAAATGAATGGCGATTCTCTTCTCTCGCTTCAGCCCTTAAAAAAAGTCCATCCTCTTACTAATAGAAAATAGGATTTGAGTGATGGCCCTTACGCTAATTGGTCAGGAGCCCTAGATAAAATATTGTTATTGACAGAACATTCCCCCTTTTTCATGCGCTGATAAAGTAGCTTGGCAGAGCACGCAGATAGAGAGCAAGTGGAGGACAAAGAAAGAGTGCCTGAAACTTGGATTAAATTGGAAGAATCAAGCCAGTGCAGTAAGGTTCTTGGGAATAAAAGATCCTGCTAAGAGGATATAACAGAAGCCAGCATATTCAACAAGATAACAGGACAAGGGAAGCAAGAATTGCCAGTGGTGGGTGAGAGGCTAAGAAAAAAGCAAAGATCCAAAATATCTGACTTGCTCTGTTTGACCCTTGAGGTTCACGTAGGATCAAATGTAAATGAAATCATTTTAGAGACTGTGATTTTTAACTCAGCAAGAAGAAAGATATGCATAAAGAAATCCCATCACAATCTGTCAGAAACTATCTATTGATTTAAAAAAGATAAAACAGAAAATGTTCAAAGGAGTATCATAAATATAATGGTATGGGTTAAGATCAAGTACAAGGAAGCTTCTACCGGTGGGACTGTATTCTGCCATGGCAGGTAGACTAACTTCATAAACTACCAGAGCCTCTGGCTGCTACAACTTGATCTATCTAATAAAGAAAAAAAAAATCTAAGGTTAGTAACTATATTAGTCCTTATAATGGTAGTTTGTTTACACTGTGGTCAAAATTTCAATTTTTCATCCATTACCACTTAACTACTAGACTGTAGAAAACTCTAGGTGGTCAGCAGCTTGATGAAGCATTGAAGGAAAAAGAGCCCAAGACAGGGCCAGCAAATGCCTTTTACCCCTGGGTGATTTAATTCAGGCATAATCGTTGTACAAATCAAAGCTTCATTTCCCCAGAAATTCGTAAGTTGACTATGAAAAATCCTGAAATTATTCATCTTGTCTCTTCTTCTCTCCATTTCTACTTTCTTCCTCCCAGCTCTATAATCCTCACCCTTCCCTAAACTCAGGAAAGGGAAAATTATTCAAAGTTTCAATAGAAATTGTTAGAATTCTTCTATGTAATCTTCCATCTCCTACAGTGTCAGCACCCAGCTTCTAGTTTCTTCCTTCCTGCTTGCCCTGCTTTTGAAATGACCAGAGCCAGAACAGATTCAGGTTCCTATTTGGAAGTAGCAGGGAGGTTCCTCCCATTCTTCAAACCAGTTCACCCACGGGGAGCCTGTTCCAACCAGAACTCCATCTCTGCTAAGGATACATCAGCCGCAGGACCCAGCCTGGGCTTGCCCATCCAGTAAACAGCAAGGAGCCAAGAGGGCACAACCCAGAGGAGTAGGGGTTCTTCTATAAAAGGGACAATTGAGTCCCCCACGCCCTCACCCCACCCGCTCCTACTACCTTTCTCAAAGGGAAAGGAGTGGGCTACACCACTCTGAGCACAATGCAAAGCGATCAATTCCTTTCTCCCACACTCGCCCCGTTCTTCTGAGGAATGGGGCTGACTTTGATTCTTCAGATTACATTCACAATTAAACTCTTCAAGACTTTGTACCCTGGGAAAACAGTAAACAACTCAACTCTTGTCCTCAGATAACCAAGTACGCGTGCATGTGTGTGTGTGTGTGTGTGTGAGTGTGTGTGTGGATGTGTGTGTGTGTGTGTGTGTGGCAGGGGACAGGGAGCATAAGGAATCAACTCCGGAGAAAGTCTCCTACAAAGAGAAATGCATGTGGGTGAAACACCTTGTCATTTAAAACTATGTTTCTTCCAGTGCCTCCAGTTCTCGGCCTGAGCCAGGCATGGGATTTGATGCGGCTGCCCTTAAGTTAAAAACGCACTACACAGCAGACATCAGGGTGCCAGGCAGCTCATCATGTAAAGCCCCCAGGCACACTGAACACCATTTTGTTTGACATTTCACTGGCGACAATAGACCTGTCTGAAAATGCTCACATCCCACAGGCAGGTGGGAGGGGAGGGGAGGGGTTAACAAGACAACCAGACTTTGTGTGCGGCTCTTCTGGAATGTATTGGAAAAGGTACATGGAGCCTATTGAAGGCAAGTGCGGTTTTGCTGGTGCATATTTCATGGATTAGTTGGGAGTTGGAAATTATTTGGACTCAATTTTCAAATGGAGGCTCAATCCTAAAAGTTAAAATAATAATAATTCTGTGGTTTAAAAGGAGACATGGCACTCACCTAAGCAGGATACCTCTGTTGGCCCCAAAATTATAGTGTGGTACTACAAGCATTAGAGAGCACATTCTACTTGGTCAAGGCTTGCTTATTACCCAAGGACAGAAAATAATATCATTCATTCATTCATTCATTCATTTAACAAACATTTATTGAATATGCACAATCTTCGTAAAATGTGCATGCTTGAAGGTTAGCAGAGCAGAGAAAAATATCCAGATAATCAGAGATGGATTTTGACCTTATGGAATTTGCAGTCTTAAAAGGGAAATGCTGCACAAACACCTAAGGTCCTTCCAGACAGTGCAAGGCAGAAATGTTAGGCATGTTAGACACAGACCTCTAATGGACTGGATGCTTGGCACTCAAAGAGAAATTGATTCCAGCTGGGGCAACCTCTATTGCCTAGCTTCGGTATCCAACAGAAGACCAGGAGCCCTCAACATCCCATCACATCAAGGAAGGAACATCTCCAAGACAACTTCACTTTCTTGCCAAAATATGCAGGTACACATCCGTGTGTGGTCTGAATTTCTATAACCATAGAAGCTTTTCTCCTCCTTTCTTTCCCCCAGAAATGGCAGTGGAGTAGATGCGTTCACACAACAGCTAAGTTGAACTCCATCATGTTTTAAGAGGGTCAGTTTTATTAGTTCAGTCAGTTCACTTTCCTTTGATTTCATAATGCAAGAAACAAAAAGAGAGTAAGAGCAGGGCTTTCTTTCAGTAGTCCGGGGTAAAGCTTTAACTTTCTGGGTCTGAGGCGGAGGTTTCTGCTGGCATCTTAGCTTTCTGTGTGTTTGTTTGGTTTACTCCTGACAGAGACAATGGAATGCTTCAATGAAAACGCCCAACTCATTTTCCATCTATGAATGAACAGAAGGCATCCCGTGGCTAAGGAGGGATAAATATTCTGCGCCACTGGAGGCCTGCTGGCTTGCCTGGGCTACAGCACTATTGTACCCACTCTAGCTTCCACACGCAATTTACTAAAGTTTGTGCTGTTTCATGGCAGGGTGATTTATCACTGACACCTCTTTGCCATTTCAACTGGGGGCCACTGCAATGGGGCAAGGTTCAAGGAAGTTGGCCGAAACTGAAGCAGACATTTTATCAGCTAACTATTGCGTTTTCTAGCTCTTGACTTTTCCCCAGGAGCTTTTGTTTTTCATTTCGTTGGCTGCCTTTAACTCCTCTGATGCTGTACAACCCCAGCTTGTTCTTTTTCTAAAAATAATAGAGGCTTCAGTACACTGAGCTTTGCTGTTTATTTTTATTTTTTTACTTTTGGTGAAATGATATTAGGGCTCCTTACCTCTAACAACTGAGTCTCACCATGGTTTTGAGTTTGAGGAATGCCTATTGAAGGCATTTAATAGGTGGACAGACAGGTATGAAATTGTGTCGAGGGCCTTAAATTACATGCAGGTCAGCAGAGGTAATAGAAACGTGGCTATATGCTTGACTCACCCACTTGAAAACAATCCAATTCCATTATTTGTTCCTTTCACAACTTGCTCACGTGCTCAATCACTGATTTATTGATTCACTTATTCATTCATTCAACAATTAAGTACCTAATATGAGAAATATTACTGTCCAGTGACAGGATGCTAGTAGACCCAAAAAATAATGAATAAGATATGGGTATATGGGTGCTCCTTCCAAGGAATTCACAAGTCTGTGGAGAAACTACTCAGGCAACCAAAAAATGCAAAAAAAAAAAATAGAAAGAATGAAATCACTGCTAAAAAAAAAAAAAAGTACCATTAAAGAGCTGTCGGAATACGAAGGAAGGGAACGTACCCTGATATGCATATATTTAGAAACAGATTCCAAAAATGCTGCAGTTGTACTGAAGCAAAATTTTAACGTGACCTCCTCAGATGGAAAAGGAAGAGAGCCATCTCATTCTCTTTCTTGAGCTAAAATATTTCCCCTAAAGTTCACTTTTGAAATAATTTTCCAACCTCCTTTCCCTTAGTTCTACCTCCACCCTCAATACTGTCTTCATATTCTCATTCTTTTTGCTCTAGTGGAAGCTCTGTCATTTTCCTTGGGAGGACTACACCCTAGACTGTGAGGAGAAATCATGACATCTCCTTCCTGGACTGGCCTGCACGCTCACTTTTTCCTAAGGAGAGATGCCTTTTCAGAGCCCAGGAGGCAGGGGCAATTCCATTTCCGTGCTGGCTCAGCCCTGGCCTGTCCTGGGTACAGGTAGAAGTGATACCAAATCATGCTGAATCACTTACAGTGGTTCTGTGATGAAAATAACCAGTCACAGGAGATTGGCTTGGCCATCAAATCCATTGCATGTTGCTGAAAATCAGCTTGGACCTTAAATGGGCCAGTCTTCCACTTCTTGGCAACCCTCTCTATGAAAACAAATGCTTTGCCCTGCCCTTCCTATAAGATTCCCCACTCCCTTTTTTGATGACTGTCAGCACTTTTGAAGGAAGGGAACAATTAAAGTTCACAGTTGATATCCAAGTGTCTAGGCCAGGTGCGGTAGCTCATGCCTATAATCCCAGCACTTTGGGAATCTAAGGGGGGTGGATCACCAAAGGTTAGGAGTTTGATACCAGCCTGGCCATCATAGTGAAATCCATCTCTACCAAAAATACAAAAATTAGCTGGGCATGTTGGTGCCTGTAGTCTCAGCTACTTGGGAGGCTGAGGCAGGAGACTCACTTGAACCCAGGAGGTGGAGGTTGCAGTGAGCCAAGATCACACCACTGCACTCCAGCCTGGGTGACAGAGTGATACTCCATCTAAAAAAAAAAATTTCATTCCATTTCTTTTCTTAGACAGGTGTTGAGGCAGAAGGATCTCAGACAGTTTAGTTTTTCCATACACAAACCTCCACACAGCACCATACCCGAGCAGGACCAACTTCCTCACATCATTGCTTATTGAATTCCTCCCTTCACCCACATCACCAATGTGTGCCAGGATGTGATTGCCTGGCGTAGCTCACTGGTCACACACAGTTTTTATCTAAGACTCTCCTGCTCTGTCCCCCTTCATATACCAAACAGAAGGAAGGTGGATTCCTGTCCCCACTTTCCTTTCTTTTACAGAAGAGTGATGGATTCACAGTGCATAAGATCAGAACATGTCAGTTCCAAGCAACATACATTATCTTTTGAAAAGTATGAACTATTGGAACAATGAAAATAGAAGACAAACCTTCAAGTGTCCTCAGAAGAAATGTGTAAGCACAATTTTCTTCTAAAATGCAAACTTAGAGAACTAAATATAGGTCTGAAAGCATTTTGTTTTTAATTAACTTTTCTAAAAATCTTCTCAGTATGAGTGATCTTTTACTGATCCATTGTCAACTGGAGGAAACAATTACTTTGGTCATTGAAAGAATCATTTTTACCAATGAACTGTCATTATCAATCAATCTAGGGTTTCCTGCGCTAAATACAAAAATGAATAGAATAACTCCGTAAGTGGATAAAGTATCTGCACACCAGTCCCCGCAGGCCATGTGTTTATAAGTCAACAGCTTAAAATGAAAACATCTGATGAAGCTAATACACCTGTTAAAGGAACATAAAATTCCAAACCCAATGGTAAAATATAAAGATTATAAAGCCTCTTAAAGGAGCCATCAAAGCAAACTATTAAATGAATACATCTGCTCTGTGCTAGACTCTAGTTTATAAGTGCCACTCAAAATAAAAGAGATTTAGGACAAACATTTCATAAAAGGATGTGAAAAGCAGTGAAGGGGACATATTTTGAGGATGATGAGATAAAACAGAATGGATTCTGTTAAAAAGAAGAATTGACCTAAACTCAGGCCAGGATTCACAGGAAAGGTTTTATGAGTCTAGTTTTCATTGGAAGGGGTGAGGTGTGAAGAGGTATAACAGAATCATTTTTCATGTCCAACTGTATACTTCAATTGTAGTCTACAGACAAAAGGGGGAAAAAGTCAGTTTAACACTAGTTACTTGTAGTGAAACCTAATACAAGAAAGAAAGAAAGAAGAAAGAAAGAAAGAAAGAAAGAAAGAAAGAAAGAAAGAAAGAAAGAAAGAAAGAAAGAGAAAGAAAGAGAGAGAGAGAAAAAGGAAAGAAGGAAGGAAGGAAGAGGGAGGGAGGGAGGGAGGGAAGGAAGGAAGGAAGAAAGAAAAATATTTTTAAAAAATAAGAAAGAAACTTCTACTCAAGGCAGTTCCCACAAAATTTCAAACTTACAATGTTACCAAAGAAGCATGGCAAGAGAGTAGTCCTGGGCATGACTGTATTTCTACCTGACCCTCTTAAATTTGGTTTTAGTCATGATGCATTTTCCTGGTTTGTCTGCCTCTTTGAATGCTGCTTCTCAGTGTTTCATCATTTAAATGCTGGTGTTCCCTACAATTTTGTTTTCAACCCACTTTGCTTATTCTTCTCAGTCTTCCTTGGCTCATCTCATTGCTTCTCAAGGTTTTAACTGCCAGCATGACAGAATCTATGTCTCCCTCCCAGATTGTCCCTTCAGCCTCAGAGACAGCTGGTACTCACCACCAACATCTTGCAAGACCAGAACACTCAAAATATACAAAATGGACCTTAACATTTTCCCCAACCTCAGCTTCTTCCCTGCCTGTGTCATTTGTACCTGTTGGAAAGTGGTAACCCAACCCACCCAAACCAAAAATATAGTCATTGCCTTCATTCTTAATAATTCTTGAGTCTCTTCCTTCCTTTCCATTCCATGATCAATGCCCTAGTTCAAGCCAGTGATCTTCCTAAAGCTTGACGCTGGCCACACCCGATCTTGGTGTCTATCATTTCAGCCCCTCAACATTGACCTAGAGAAAGCTCTTCAACATGGTAGGAAGGTCTTCTTTGAGCTGGCCCCTGTCCTGCTTCCAACCTGACCTCTTACCACTCGCTGCTTCCTATTTCCAAGAGAATGCCCTTTTATCATGCTTTTGCTCCAGCTCTACCTGAAATCCTTTCCCAGATCCTTTCTTCATATGGAACTCTCTTCATTCTTTAAGAATCAGCTCAGGTGTCAGTTCTTCCAGGGAGTCTCACTGCCTACTTGAAGCCAAATTAGATCCTTCTGCTCAGGGCTCCTCGAAAGCCTGATGTACTCATCTACTACTGCATCCAGCACACTATAATCACTGATTTATGCATCTGTTTCCCCCATAGACAATGAGCTCATTGACAGCAGGGGCTCTCTGTTATTCATCTATATCCTCCATGCACATAACAATAATTACTGAATACATGATCTATCTAACAAAAAACACATTTACACATATAGATGTGCCTTGACTAACAATGGGATTATGTCCAATAAAACCACTGTAAGTCATAAATATCTACGTTCAAAATGTATTTAATACATCTAACCTATAGCATCATGGCTTAGCCTAGCCTACCATAAATGTGTTCAGAACACTTACATTAGCCTACAGTTAGGGCAAAATTATCTAATGCAAAGCCTATTTTATAAAAAAAAAAAAAGTAATTTATTCAATACTGTACTGAAAGTGAAAAACAGGCTGTTTCTATGGGTATTCTGTACTTGAATTATGGTCTCTACTGAATGTATACCACTTTCACACCATCATAAAGTCCAAAAATCATACGTTAAATCATTATATGTCTGGGACTGTCTGTATATCCTACATGTAGATATTTTAAAGATATATGTTATCATGCCAGTAAAATAAAAGCCTCCTATATATTTACTTACATCCATCAAGAAAAGGTTTATGGTATTTTTCTTGTTTTTGTTTTGTTTAATTTTGCAGTTGGGAGAGAGGGTAATTGGATCTGTTTTACCTTTCTTGAAATCAATCAAATTTGAGCTTGAGTTTTACAAAATTTTCTAATAAAAATAATAATAGGTAATTCTTCCTGACCACCTATAATCTTGAAACATGGTTCCAGGTGCTTTGTATGTCTGAATTAATTTATCTTTGCAGCAGTCCTAGGCTGACTGCTGTCTAGGCATTACTGTTCTTCTCATCTACACAAACTAAGGCATTGAGAATAACGCATCCAAGGCCACACACATCAGAAGGGATGGAAGCAGGATCCAGCCAAGGCTCCTCAATCGTACTACACTGTCCACAATCAAAATTCAGCTTCTGTGATTGATTCCTGCATCATGGAACAGAATTGTTTTATGACTCAAAAACACTTGCAGGCTTAAGAGCAAGTTTGGAAATAGAGTTCAACCAATCAGAATGTATCCTAGGGGCTCCTGCTATGGCAAGCATTAATCCTTTGGTTGCTAGATCAAAAAACAGTTGAGGAGTTCCAAAAGCAGAAGCCACACTGAGAGGGTCTGGGCACTTGGAGGGCCTGCACAGCTGCTAGCATTTTAACATTTTGACAACTGGTACTGCCATGATGGTGTATCCCAGCCAAATATCAACCCAGATCTGATGCATCAGAATAAAGGTGTCAGTAAAAAGTGTCTGGACTATTTACAGAGTCTGGTGCTTCATTCTTTCGAGGTTATTGTTCTCAGATGCAGCTGCCACTGAGTAGAATTTCCTTAGAGGGAAAATCCAAAATTTCTGGTGGGACAATGGAGGCAGCGAAATTATACCCTAGGCTTCTAGGCTTTGTTTCTCCTGTATATCCAAGCCGGGCACAAAATAAATACTCAACAAGAATCATTATAAATAAAACGAAAATCAAAACCACAATGAGATACCATCTCACACTAGTCAGAATCATGATTATTAAAAAGTCAAGAAATGACAGATGCTGGTGAAGTTGTGGAGAAATAGGAATGCTTTTACACTGTTGATAGGAATGTAAATTAGTTCAACCATTGAGGAAGACAGGTGGTAATTCCTCAGAGATCTAGAACCAGAAATACCATTTGGCCCAGCAATCCGTTACTGGGTATATGCCCAAAGGACTATAAATCATTCCATTACAAAGATACAAGCACACATATGTTCATTTCAGCACTATTCACAATAGCAAAGATATGGCATCCACCCAAATGCCCATCAGTGATAGACTGGATAAAGAAAATGTGGTACATATACACCATGGAATACTATGCAGCCATAAAAAAGGATGAGTTCATGTCCTTTTCAGGGACATGGATGGAGCTGGAAGCCATTATCCTCAGCAAACTAACGTAGGAACAGAAAACCAAACACCGCATGTTCTTGCTTATAAGTAGGAGCTGAACAATGAGAACACATAGACACAAGCAGGGGAACAACACACACAGGGGCCTGTCAGGGGATGGGGTGGTGGGGAGGAAGAGCATTGGGAAAAATTGCAAATGCATGCTGGGCTTAATATCTAGGTGTTGTGTTGATAGGTGCAGCAAACCACCATGGCACATGTTTACCTATGTAACAAATCTGTACATCCTGCACATGTACCCCTGGAACTTAAAATTTAAAAAATCATAATAAATAAATAAAAGTAACTCACCCAAACTGGGTTAAATGTTAGGTCAACCCAGGGAGGTACACAGAACACCAACCTATAAAAGACACTGAGGTATTGCTACAGACAAAATGAGACAGAGTGTGCCAGATGTGGTAGAACAAAAACTTGAATGAATTACTAGAGATGGAAAAATGAAACCCCTGAGGATGTGCTCACATCATAATAGACAATCCAACAACCACTGTCTTAAGATGTAGGCCCAGTTAGCCACAGACCTTTTACATGGTTGAGCAGCACATGCAAGTTTGGAGCCAGAGCTGAATTGCTTAAAAAAATAAAAGGAGTAAGGCTAATGCTGCCTCCTGAGGCTCTCCCACTGACACTCTGCTGGGAGTGGTTCAGGTCCCTCTGCAGTAGCAAAGTGTGAATACTGTTGAATGTCAATGACAGAAACCATGGCAGGCACTTTATTGAGAGGAAAAAGTGTGGCACCCATTATAGGGAGTGGGGAAGGAAGATTGGCAATGGCTTTACCCTCAGTGGCAAAAGGTTGAAATGGCCCCAAGATTGAAATCATCTTGGAGGTGTTAACACTTCAAGTCTGTGTTCAAACTTTGCTGACTTCTGCTGCAGAGGATTTGCCTACAAATAACAATAATAACAAGAATAATAACTAGAGTAATACCTGCCATCTTTTATTTAGCATTCATTGCACCCTAGGCTAAGCCTTTACAAGGCTTTTCTCATTACATCTTTTTAACAACCCTATGCGGAAGGTATTATCCTTCCACTTTATAGCTGAGTGTTAACAGGGCCTAAACTCACCAAGGAAATCCTCAAAACATGGCTGATGTTTAACATCTCCAGTAAATTTGCAGACCCCATTGTTTGTCACCCCACCCCAGGGTACCACACTGAACATATGTACATTTTAGCATCCTTGATATCTTTAAATGATATCATTGTAATTTTTACCTAGGTATTCTGTTTCATTTACCTTTAAGTCCCCAAATCAGGCTTGAAATTCCTTTTCACTCACACATAAAGAATTTTTATATTACTACCCATGGCCTTAAGCAGGAAAAAAATCCCTCTCCACCATGTGAGTGACTCTCAACTTGGTTTTTGGTGTAACAGCCCTCACATTGTGCCATTCCATGTATATACTCAAGGACAGAAAATAAATAATAAATAATAGCATTTCTTATGTTTGCTTTGCACCACCCAGGATGTCAATCATAGTGTGGGGAGTAACGCCTTCTCCCCACTGACATTTAGGTACAACGCTGAAGGACTATTTCTCCAGCTAGCACGTCAACGCAGTTCTCTAATATCTTAAAGATCAACCTTAACAACAACTATGATGGCAAAGGTATGGAATTTTATCAGTACAAGGTATAAAAAAAGAAAGGTTTTGAAATATGAACAATCTTATCATTGATTTCTTTTTTTTTTTTTAGGCCCAAAGAACATATACTGTTCAAGCTATGGGGACAAAAATAAATTGTTGCCAGAGGCTGCTCAAATAGAAACCAGTAGCACCCTTCAGGGTTTAATTGTACTTTTTTGTTTCTTTTTCCTACCCAGACTCTCAAAGGGACAAACACATGCAGGAAAGTGAACCTGGAAAGAAGGGGTTAATACAAGCTCCACAGTGCACTCAGCGATGCCTTAAATAATTGTCACATGTCCCCTATAATCTGTCCCATGCTGTCAGCACTGAGTTAGTCATAATAATATCAGATAAGAGCTGTTCAAAGTGACACACTAACCAACATGGGAGCCACATGACTTTCTGGCTTGGCTACTGCCCTTCAGCTGAACTTTGGCTTAGAACGCAAGGCTCCCAGAGGCACCCCGGCACATGCCGCCACGTGGAGTGTCCGGTGGCATTTTCCGTTGCTAGGGCCTCTGTTGTTTCACAGTCTGGTGAGGGGCAGCTGGGGCTCAGTGACAGGGAGTTGCCTGCTCACCCCACCTCCGGGGCCACGGAAAGGGAACTGGCTGCTGTGGTGGCTGCTGCCTTTCTGAGCTTGTGCTGAGACTCCCTGTCCCCTCCACAGTTGATTAGTTTTGCAAATGTGTGTGTCACGCGTTATGCCAAGAGCCACAGCAGGGAAACTCGGACCCCCCAAAGGGAGTTTGTGCTGGAAGAGGTAGAGAAGGAATGTGACTCTTGGCTAAGAGGATACAAAGGCAAGGGCAGGAAGGAAGGAGGGGAAAAAAAAGGAAGGAAAGTGATTGCCTCTGGGTGGAAGGTTACTTAGACTAGCTCTGTTTTATTTGTGCTTTTCTGCATCCCCCGGCCCCCCTACTTTTTTTTTTTTTACCTCTGGCATATTTTAGATTTTTAATTAAAAAAGTTAAGGCACATATTTTCTTAAGGAGAATAAAGAAACAAAGCATAGTGAAAAAGAGGAAGAAAGGAAGGTGACCCATTCACTCACTGATTCATTCACAAAGCAGAGAGCAGAAAGGAAGCAAGAATCCAATGTCATCTGACATTGGATTTGAGAACATTTGTTGGCAGTGTGCCTCTGGCGTACTTACCTAACACCTCTCTCTAAGCTTTATTATCCTCAGCAGTAAAATGGAGAAATAATACCTAATTTACAAGACTGCTCTGGGGATAAAAAGAGGTGATATATACTAAGTGGCTAACAAGTGGTAGGTGTTCAATAAATAATAGCTCATGGGAAGCCACAGAAGCTATGATGATCTTTGGAGTCAGAGGTACCCGGATCCAAAGTCTGACTCCAGCACTTACCATCGTGTGACCTCAGGCAAGTCATTTCACCTTGCGAAGCTTCAGTCTCCCATGTGCAAAATGGGGATAATGATACCCCACTGTCAGGGTTGTTAAAAGGAATTACTGTTAATGCTCTACACTTAGCACAAAGTCAGGCGGTAGTTATACAGTAAATTGTGACAGGGGTTGCCATAATGGTGGTGGTCATGGTAGCCAGGAATAGAAAGAAGGAAAATCTATTCATTTATTCAACAAATGGAAATAGCAAGATGTACAAGTAAAAGCAATCATTAGACAAAGGTACAGGGAAGAGATAACTAAAAAACAAAGGTACTGATCAATAAAAAATTGGAAGAGTCTCAAAGGACCCAAACACATGAGAAGACAGAGAACAATAGAGAATGTTGTCAGTGGGACTAATCTTACTTCCCTTGGCTAGGAATTATCTAGTCCACCCTCCTTCTGCCATCAGGGAACTAATGCTATACTTCCATTCTACAGATCGAAGTGTAGACATCTCGAGTGACCTTTCCCAGATCACACTAGTGAGTAGCATGGAAGAGGCCAAAGCTCAGGAGTGCCCCTAGTGTGCTCTTTTAGGAAAGGCATTGCCAAAAACTACATAAAAGTAGAGAAACATTAGCAACTAAACAAAAAAGCAACAAACGTCAACAGAGAAAAATTATTGTTTACATTAGGGAAAATGGAAAAGAAAAAGTAGTGTTTCGCAAAAAAAATTAAAAAGTGGTATCTTAAAGAGAATTTTTTTTTGGAAAAATGAGAAATAAAAAGTTGTATTTAGTGGAAAGGCATCTTATTGGAGATAAATCATAGAAGGTAGAATTTCATGGAGAACTTAAGAGGGAAGAATTCCAGTTGGAAGGAGGAAAGCAAGACTTTTCTTGCTCATGTACTCAAGTCTGATTCCTCAGGGTACTACATATTCTAAGATTTCTCTGACAAAATTCCATAGCTATTTGCTCTGAAGGGAGAAGGCCACGAACACATGGAGTCTAGGAATCAGTCTTGCTGTTCTAGGCTGCTAACATTAGACAGGTGCTTCAAGGAGGTGAAAGAACACTTGTATTGGCCAGTTGGGCAGACTCTTCCCGACAAGTGGTGACTCCAGTGGGATAAAAATCAGAAAACCCTAAAGGGAAAGTGAAGTGCAGTAGGCAGGAATTGGGGCCAGCCAATCCCTGGAGTCTCTTCCCAATTATTCTGGTGCCAAAACGTCTGAAAGCTCTGTGAATTTTTTTTTAAGTAGGGGCCATTCCCTTTCCAGAAGCCAGGCGGAGTACTGGAACAGAAAACAACCACAAAGAATGAGGTCTACGTCTTTCTTTTGTTATTCAAGAGCTGGGTGGAATGGGCCTCTCCCTAAAGCTCACCACCTTCCTTGCATTTTTCTCCTATGTAGAACGTCCTCAGTTTGTTCTGAAGAATAGATAAAGTAAGCAAATCTATGGGATGCATGGTAAGTTGTACTATTATTTTCGCTTTGCTTCCAGGAGTATGTGTTTGCAACTTCCTCTTCTCTACCACACAAATAGTTGTTTTGTTGGACCAACTCTCAACCTCACCTCATACCAGCTGGAGGATTCTGAAGCTGAAGCAAGAGAAACTAATGGGAAAATGGGTGACAGAGGAAAGTGGAGAGTGGAAAAAAGGGAAGAAACATGATTTAGTATTAAGGAAAATAGTCTACTGGCCCAGCATACTCTGAGAGGTTAGAAAGCATTTTATTTCAGACAGCTTTCTGGCTATCACCTGAAGTTTATGAGAGCTAGCCTTGCCTGTGCCATGTGTATAAATCATCCCTGCCCATTTATTAATAATCATAAGGCCTTCTTTTATATAGAGTTCTTTAAAAGGAATTTTCACAGACATCACCTAATCATTCATATGCCACAGGCTATCAGCAGCTGCCAGCCACTCATCTACCCATGTGGGCAAAGCAACTCTGTTTTTGGTTATGTAAATATGAGATCCACAGGCACCACGATTTCAGGGAAAGATGTAATGTGTCCTGTGTGTCTCCCAGTATCCCTTGCTAGGCAGAACTGTCCACTGGGGAGAGGTGAATATACTGGCATAGGGGCTAAGGAGATCTCTGGAAAGAAAAATGGAAAGGTCTCATTTGATGTCCAAAGTTATTAGAGTCCTTCTGTTAGAATGGTGTAGTCTCAACCAAAGTCCCAAAGGAGCACCCATAAGAAAGGCAGGGAGGTTAAGTGGGTGGTAACATGGGGAAGGGTGGATTTGGCTGAGGTTGCAAACTTCCTAGGACCTGTTGCCCTGTCTTGGTGTAATGCGATGAGGGGCACTAACCTAGCATGTGAGAGTGATGAAAAAAAAGTGGTAACTTGGGGTCAAAACAAGGGGATCCATGTAGAGAGCTGTGGTAACAACAGCCCCTGCAGAGCAGAGGACCAGCCTTCCCTGTGCTATGCAGGATCAATGTTCAACAGCGACACTGTGTGGCAGCAAATGAAGTAGCCATGCTAGTAGACAGCATGGCATCCAGCCTTTTCCCCCAAACATCCCCTGCAGCCTGGTGGGGGTTTTGTTTTGTTTTGTTTTCAAGGCTGAGCTAACTGGGCTAAGACAACTTCTAGTTACTTGGAACAATTGGGATTGTAATCTGTGGAATGATGGAGAGACTTCACGAAGGAGATTTTGACCATCTGCTAATAAGGGTGTCTGAGACTCTCTCTGATTGACTAATCAAAATACTAAGAGGCATAACTACATGTGTGGCCCATGCTGGTGAAGCTAATCATATTGGTTGCATTTGCAAAAAACATTGAGCAAAACCTCTGAGCCACGCACTAAGATAAAGGCAGATAAGTTATTATTAGTCTCAATTTCTTGATAAAGAAACTGAGGCTCATCTAGGTTTTAAGTGACTTGTCCAAGACCCCGGATCTAGGAAGTGAATAAGCAGGTTCCGTTTCCAATGGAGAGGATTTTAGGTAAACAAAAAAAAAATTGCCACTGCCCTTCTCTCCTTTGGAACCAAGGTAGAATATCCCACCAGACCTTGTGGAATTGTCTCTGCATGTGAGCTGCACCCTTTCACAAAGCTTCACTGTCTTTTCCACTCCCCTACATGTACTTGGGCAGAAACCAAGCTCGAGGTTCTGCTCACATGCTTGTGGTTTGGCTCCCAGCTGGAGATCACATTCTCTGCTCCACAGGCAAAGCCAAAGATCCTTCTTGCAAAATACTACTGGTGTCCTGGTGCCACCTCCTGAAAGAGCTGCCCACAATACCCGCGTGCCTAGGAGGTAGGGTGAGCAGGATCAAGCACTGGCAAGCAGGACATCCAGCAAGAAAAGATTATGCCTGCACTTTCTCCCAGTAAGTTTCCTAAGAGCCGTGGACTTGGTCATTAATAAATACAACACAATTTCAGGAAACCTCTCAGATACAAATTGGTGAAATTAAAGTGAGACATCTGGTAGTAAATTATATACTAATTTTGGCTATTTCCTTGCTGCTTACACACTTGGCAGAGAAAGAGCAAATGTCCATGGATTTCTGGCTCATAGGTAGTTTTCCTAGCTGTATCACCATAAGGATAATGTTAGTAGATACCAATTTTTATATCAGGCCCATCTATTGCACAATGCCAAGGGAAACTACTTACATAGAATACAGTGTAAATAGTGCTCCCTAGAGGTGTGCAATATGGCTCTTTCTATAGAGTTATTTCCTTAATCCAGGCATAAAAATTATTTACATGCAGTATCTTATTTTATTACAATAAGAAACAATGTGGTAGACATTTGTATCTCTGTTTTACAGATGAGAAAAACAATAGGCATTGAAAGTTTAAGTGATTTGCCTATGGTCATACAACTAGGAAGTTGCAAAATCAGGATTCAAACTCGGTAGTATCTGAATCCAAACCTCGTGTTCTTAACTATTTCATTATCCTAACTAAAGCCCTGTGTAACACCAAGACATGAACATTAAAAAAAACTGCAAAGTTGGTTAACATCTAAATGTTGAGTTTATATATAAACAAGCCTTTAATTATATTTTTTCAAGAAGAAATGGCTTAATGTTCTGTCTTCTTAGCATGTAAGATGTTTCAGCATATCCGTTTAACTTAGTGAATATTAAGTATTGATATTACTCCATATGAATTCCTACATACATTGAGGAAAAAAGTTTAATCAATTTTACTTAATTTTCAATAAGCCAATATCACCACAAAACCTTCAGATACAACTGATTCACCAAAATGATTGGTGAATCTATACAATAGGTATTATGTATTGAATGCCTACTATGTACTATGTACAATTCTAAGTCATTTTCATATATTAGCATGTCTAATCCCCAAAACATGCAAATAACATAGGCACTGTTTTCAGCTCTACTTTGCACAGATGGATTGAGGAACTTGCCCAAAATCATATAGCTACTAAGTGATAGAGCCAGAATATGAACCAGGCAATCTGGTTTTAGGTTCTATTCTGCAGACTCCAAGATCTGAAGGATGGCAATCCACAGGACACGAAAAGCAGCAGAGGGAGTCAAGAAGCCTAATCAGGACGACCACAGTGGCTCACGCCTGTAATCCCAGAACTTTGGGAGGCCAAGGTGGGCAGATCACCTGAGGTCAGGAGTTTGAGACCAGCCTGGGGGACATGGAGAAACCCCATCTCTACTTAAAATATAAAAATCAGTCAGGCATGGTGGCAGGAACCTGTAATCCCAACACTTTGGGAGGCCAAGGTGGGTGGATCACTTGAGGTCAGGAGTTCAAGACCAGCTTGGATAATATAGTAAAGGCTCATCTCTGCTACAAATATAAAAATTAACTGGGCATGATGGCTCATGCCTGTAATCCCAGCTACTCAGAAGGCTGAGGCAGGAGAATTGCTTGAACTGGGAGGCAGAAGTTGCAGTGAGCCAAGGTCTCACCACTGTACTCCAGCCTCAGTGACAAAGTGACTCCATCTAAAAAAAAAAAAAAAAAACCTAATCATGTAAAAACAAGTAATGAACACGGATTCCCAGAATGGAGCAAACCACCAGCTCCTGCATGTACTGAACATAACAGTCGTAGTCTTCTAGGAAATGCTCACAAATAAGAACGCAGTTCTGTGCAAAGTCACTAAGAAGACCAGAGACCAGGAGGGGTGCCAGGAAGGTCAACTGCTAAGGCAACAAACCACTAATTTCACGGTCCACAGAATGATAAACCTCTTTTTACCGGAACAGAGAGGAAGAAAGGATAGGAGATAACTCTAAGATTATAATATTTCCAAAGTCCCCAGGTAGCTTCTCTTGATTTATCTTACTTCTGCTGCTTTCATGATTGTTTTACAAGTGAAATCTGCCTTTTGTTTATTTAATGGTTTTCTCCCACAAACATGGGGAGCTGATGAATCTTCAAAATATCCTCATGCAATGTGCAGATGCATTGCAAAATGCTGCTGATCCCGTCTGTACCAGGAAATTGGGGCAGAAAGTTCTGCCACTTCTGTCCAAAGTAAAACTTGGCACTGAGCCAGAGGTAGAACAGTGGATCAACCCCAAGAGTGCCTATTCCCAGTCCACAGCTTCCTTTTTCTTTTCACTAGAAAAAAAAAATTAACCCAGGGCATTAAATTTTGTTGACTCCTTTCAAACTTTTTTTGCCTATTAAAATAAGCAAAATTTCTGCCTATCCTCAACAGGTCTAGAAAGTTAGAAATGTATTGTTCAATTTTCAACTATTGAACATAAATTCACTTGTTGGATATTACTCTCCCACTATACATACTATAAGTCTGAAAGGCTTAATAGATCTCTACCAGGGACAGAAATAATCTCTCTGCTTCTCTACCCTGGAGGAAGTGCAGAGATATGCTGTGGTAATATTTTCTGCCTCATCATCACAGTCCATTCAATTATACAACTTCTCATTATTTAGGATCAGTCTCCTTTCACAATGTCCTAAAGGGAAGTGCCTTGACAAATATCCCATTCATCTCAATAGGACTTTGCAAAGTCAGAATAATATGTGTAAGCACAGTTGGGCTTGGAGGTGGGTCCAAAAGAAACTATCTAATGCTGTTGTGGCAGATGAGAGCTTTGGAGAGGCCAAAATGGGTCCTATGAGATTCAGAGTAAAGATTTCAGGGAAACTAAAAAAAATAAGTGCACTGAGGAAGCAGAAGAGTTGCATAGAGACAGGAAAACCAGTAAAAATTCAGTTTCTGCTAAGTATTGCTTCTTGTTCTCTCCTTGTATTTAATTTTAGCAACTTTGAGTATCTTGAGTAAGAACTGTTACAGAGAAAGTCTTGGGAACCATGAAAATTCTATCCCTGGAAGGTAGGGTCTTCAGGGACATTTCTTCATTTAGAATTAAAAAATTTGTATCTTCTTCTGGTCCAACAATTTTCTAGGTCATTCATTTATTTATTCTTTCATTAAATTATTACACATATAATACATGTCATATATTATTCTAGGTAGTCACCATAGGATACAGTAACAAACAAGAGATGCCTTCCAGGAGCATGCAGTAGAGACAGAAAACTGACTCTGCAAGTCTGTTTGAGATGTACCACGATTGAGAGCAAAGAATGACGAACTCAGAAGATGACAAGGAAAGCTCTTTTTGAAGATTCACAGTGTAAAGCACCATGAACAATGAATGGGAGCGTAAGAGACCTAAAGAAAAGAAGGATACCAAATAGAATGGTGCCAACATAGCCCCTTTCATTAGGCAGGGATCACATAGAGAAAACATGGAGCTTTAAGCAAGGAAGTTAGAAACAGACAAGCAAGAAGGTTAGGTTAGAGAAGTGATGTAGGACAGTGACAGGGAAGCAAATCTTCCTCCCAGCCCCTTAGGACATGACTTTCATGTAGGAGAAGTAAGAGCTGTGAGAAGAGAGCATGTCTGCTGCCCAACAAAGGTCAGCCACTGGTAGCCGTATGGCATCATGTGGCTGCCCCAGTGGGTGCTCCCTAGGTGTCAGGGAGAAGCCTCCACAGCTGCTCTTGTTCAGATGCTCGACAAGGCTATTTTGGGCTGGATGGGGTCCATGGTGATGACTGCCCAGCCTGGGCAGCTTACCCAGTGCTGCTTTTTAGCATTCTGTTTTTCTTGTTATTTAGTTCTCTACCATACAATTACTCAAATAAGGAAAAGAAGAAGGAAAAAGGGAAGAAGAACATGACTGCATCTTATTTTTAGTGCACAAATCAATGGTAGCAACCTCCTGTGCATTTCAGTAAGAACTTTGCATATCAAAATCCCCCAAACTAAAGCAAAGTAAACATATTAAAATCTATAATGACATTTTTCTGTGCTGTTTTAAAATATGTTTGTTTGTTTTGAAATACCAAAATGGCTCAGCCCAAATTAAAGACTAATTCATTGACAGATGGGCAAAAATAATGAATAAATGCAATAAGCATACTCAAAAATGTGTGTCTCACCTTACCCTCTAGGTCAAAGAACATTTAGAAGATAATAAGTATCTTTTATTTCAATACGTTTTCCTTCCAAAGAACCAAAGCACATGTCAAAGATTGTCATGATCACAGGATCCTACGGTGGCAGGGAATCTCAGAGGTTTTGCTGCCTTTGCCTATATTCGAACATTTCCTGGAAAATAAATTTCCCTCCCTAGAGATAGAGAAAGGATGGAGGGGTGGTAGCTAACAAAGAAATGCCACAAACTTAGAAGTTATGGAGATCCCCAATTCAACACTAATAATGGCTACCATCTAACTAACTATGCAGATACTAATGCTGGTAACTTCTGAATACAATATCATAGTTTAACTCTCTCAACACAACAATATCAAGAAAGTGATACTACCCTAGCTTTACCTATAAGAACACTGAGGCTCAAGTACATAACCAGTAAGGGAAGGACAGAATAAGAGCCTCAGGGTCTGGTCTCTTTTTCAAAAATATCATATTACCTCTCAGCAACAACAAAAAGGTCACTCTCATTATTTTAAGCCATCTCATCTCATCTTCCCTCACTTGGAAGTGTTCAGAATCTGCATATAATAACTATACATTTGAAAACATATTTCATATCCTTTAAGGTTCCTGGAATCTCCCCTAGAGCTCTGACTTCTCAAGGCTCCCCTAATTCATCCAAATTTGTAAAATGCAATCAATGATTTATCAGAACCCATAAAAGCTGTCTGGGTCTTCCTTCAATAATTAATTTACCAAACAGTAATTAATTTACCAAACATGTATTAAGTACCTTCTTTTGTCATGTACTGTTTCATCCACAGAGATGAAAAAATACCACCCGGTCTTGAGAAATCGACAAGACATGCAGAAATATCTGCAGCAATGTAACAAACCATCTTATAACAGAGGACTGTGGAAGACACTGCATGGAACACTGAAGAGAAATAAGTGCCGATTCCACCATTAGTTTCAGGGAAACTCCAGACCAAGGTGACATTTCATTTAAGTCTTAAAAGATCAGTTGGAATTTCCCAGGTGACCTCAACAGGCAATTGTCCAAGGAAGAAGGACAGATTGAAGCACATTTGAGATTTCCATTTGAAAAATATGTAATATTTCCATTTGAAAATATGTTATAGATTTCCATTTGAAAATATATACGTGTTAAAAACAAATCACCAAACCAAAAGAAAAATCTTATCTTCACTGACTCACTAACTCTACATGCTAATGATAATATCAAACGAACAGTAATTGTATGGTCAGTAATAGCAGCATCATGAAACCAAATGACATCAACAAAGAAAATGAAAAATTCACTTACTCCATTAAATGTGTGTAGTTAGTCAGCTCATGGAACTGTCTTGTTCTCTGGGCTTTCTGACGAAGTAGATCCAGGCCTCACAGAGAGTCAGTCTGTAGGACGTAATTCTAGTTTGCCTGAGTCCTTCTTGGTTTCTTGCTACTTAACAATCCCTGCCTAAGATTATCCCCTTCCAGACTCTACAAAAACAAATTAGCTCAAAATGAAATCAATGCACTTTAAAGTCCCAAATGTAAAAAAGTATCCAAAACCATAGCCCAAAATGTAGCTTCCTAGAATCTCTCATAAAATTAATGTTTGTTAAACAGATACCTTGTCAAAAACAGAAGCTTGAATCACTGAAAATAGTTTTTCTTAATTTTATTATTACTATTATTTTAGAGACAAGGTCTCACTCTATCACCCAAGCTGGATAAAATGGTGCAGTCATAGCTCATGATAACCACCAACTCCCTATCTCAAGTCATTCTCCCACCTTAGCCTCCCAAGTAGCTAGGCCTGTAGGCATGCAACAAAACACCTAGATATATTTTTTTTGATTTTTATTGTTTAGAGATGAGGTGTTCACTATGTTGCCAAGGCTGATTTTGAACTCTTGGCCTCAAGCTAATCTACTACCTTGGCCTCCCAAAGCACTGAGATTACAGATGTGAGCCACTGTACCCAGTTGTAAAGTTTTGCAAATGGCATATGTATAAATGGATTAACCAGAGTAATTTGTGGGAGGGAACGTAAAAATTCAATTTACAGATTGGCGTGTGATATCCATCAGACTGGATCAGATGGTCCACTGATATAAACAAAGAATGTGGGGATCACCTTCTAGAATCAAAATAATTACCCACCTTTAACTTCATCCCTGAAGGGACTTACAGTTTATTTCATTTCACATACATTCATTTGGGAAAAGAGAACGGCTCTGGTGATGGATTTTCATGTCAGACAGTACCTAGTATTGCTTCTTAGAGCAGGAATTCTGATGTGAGATTGTTCTAGATTTATGGAGGCCATGAACGGTCCTAGGGCACAATGTCACCACTAAGCAGGCTTCAGTCCATTGATCCTTTCAGGTATTATTTCCCGGGGTACATGCTGGGAATTGTCACTAAAGGAACTCACTGCACTCACCCAAGCCACAACACTGACCACCACTACAAAAACATCCTAAATAATGACTATAATATTGTTCCTTTTCCTACTTACCTGTACTACTAAGAATGATTTTAACTAGATTTGGAGACTAAAAAAACTGCCATCGTTTCAGAGAATGGCCAGAGCTCTCCGGACTCCCTACTTTAAACTGGGTAGACTAGCTCTTAAAATCAACAACCCTAGAACACCACATACTATAAGCAGATATAACTTTTCCATTGTGAAAGACAGTGCATTAAAAAAAAAAAAAAGAAGAAAGAGAGAAAAAACAAGAAAGAGAAGAATCACACTCTCATGGATTTTTGGATTTTTACCTTAATGGAATGATTTTCACATTTCACCTCTTGCCAGTAATCCCAGTGTGTTCTAAAACAGTACCATCAACAGCAACACCTAGGCCTCTAAGCAGGGAATAATACACAGGAACCCATGAGAACTGAGGGGAATGCAGCATTGAATTCACTGAAAAACACCTGAAAATGTCCCTCTGAGAAAGGACTTAGTATCAATATTTAGATTTTATATCTAAATGATTCCCAATATTCTTGTTGATTCTGCATGGTCAGATTCATCAGAACTAGTGGATTTAGCTGTTAATACTCTAAGAATATTTTTTCTGTTTTGCTCTTGTCTAACCTATCCAGATATACTACATTACAATCATCCCAAGTAAGTATAGGGTTTAGAACAAATCCCAATCTTTGAAACACCCACACTACTGTTATTTATTTAAAATTCACTTCCACATTTATTGAAGCTGTACAGCTCTGTGTTCAACATATTCCATTAAGCACTCATACACTTAGTATTAGTAAATTGGTCCCTTTGGGAATCTAAACTTAGGCACACATAGACACTACATCTTGGAATTCTTAATTCTTTCATAATCACCTCCCATTTGGCATCTGTAAACTCACAAAGGCAAGTTTTTTCAGTAAAGATCTGTTCCGAGTCCCATATTTACATAAACAATTTTTGTTTGGAGTGTAGGTTTCTTCATGCACCAATAACCTCTCCATCTATGTTGGTCTCTAAATTTCATGTTAAATAAATTTTAGTACTACAGAAATACTTCAAGCGATCCTCACCATTTTCTCAGCATAAAAAGTCACGTAGATACAGTCTAAGTAGGTGTTCTATGAATTTGTAGTGGAATAAATGTAAGTACAATTTGAATTGTCGGTATAATTTGAGTTGCAAGAATAATTGAAGCTTTTATTATGTTGCCTTCATCCTGAGGTTTAAATGTCTTTGGGGTTGGGACTATTTACCTACTCAGTTCATAGCCCAGCAAATACCCACTGAATTAACTTTTGTCAACCTGAGTTTCTTTCATTGTAAAATAAGTAAATGCAATTCTGATTTCTCAGTCAAAATGGGACTTCGACTCTCCATTCTTCTTTTAAGGGTACGCCCACTACATGCTTAAATTCTCTGCTTACTGAATCTTTAATTATTCAAAAGAGTAATGCACAACTGTGCTTTGGTTTGATAAAGCTAGCACTCATGAGTGAAAATAGGTACTGACTTTCTAGAAAGTAACTTATCCAGATAAATTTCAAGTTTTTCTCTAAATATATGCCCTTTGGCTCAAATTTATACAGAAGGATTTATTTTAAAGAAAACAATTTGAGGGATTTAAGGATATTTGTAAAGGATATTAATGTGACATTGCCTGTAACAGTTAATAAAATGGTAAAGTCACAAGGACTATCAGTAGGTAATTGGGTGAATCAGTTGTGGAATGTCCATGCAATGTAGAAATGCAATCAATCCCCCTCTAGGAAGTGAAATGTAACTCCTCACCCCTTAAGTGTGAGTTGTACTTAGTGACCTGTTTCTAAAAGTACCTTATAAAATGGGAGACAGAGTGACTTTGCAGTGGAGAACTCTGACAGCCACGACCTCAGGTGATCAAAGATAACATCATCACAATTCACATTGATAGCATGTCTTCTTGACATGATATGTTGAGAATGGTACTTCATCTCTGTGGTCTTATTCCCCAAAACCTATAAATCCAGTCTAACCATGAGAAAAACATCAGACGAATATGCCCCATTAGGGGGCATATTCTACCAAATACCTGACTAGTACTCCTCAAAACCGTCAAGATTATCTAAAAACAAGGAAAGTCTAAGAAACTATCACCACCCAGAGAAGCCTAAGGAGACATAATGACTAAATGAAATGTGATGTTCTGAATGAGATCCTGGATTAGAAAAAGGACATTACAGAAAAACTAAGGAAATCTGATTAAAAGTGGAGTTTAGTTAATAGTCACGTATCAATATTGGTTCATTAACTGTGACAAGCATGCCACAGTAATAGAAGACATTAAATTAAGTGAAACTGAATACAAGACATATCGGAATTCTCTGTACTTTCTTACCAACTTTTCCATAAATCTGAAAAGATTCTAAAATAAAAAGTTTATTTGAAAGAACGCAGTCATACACAATAATGATAAATATGTGAACCCCCTCCAGATTAGGTTAGGTGTTACTCTGTGCCCCAAAGCACCCTGAACTTCTCCCATCACAGAGCACAGATGCCACATATTTGCTTTCTTAATTGCCTCCCTCCTGCTTCATACTATTCTGTGCAAAATCTCCTAACACTACGTAACATCTACCAGGTACTTAACAACTGTTAAATAAATGAGTGGATCATCATGTTGTCAAGTGAAAATAAAATGAGACTGCAAAACACTGCTGAGATGGTTTGGCTGTGTCCTCACCCACATTTCTTCTTGAGTTGTACAATAGTTCCCATAGTCCCCATGTGTTGTGTGAGTGACCCAGTGGGAGGTAATTGAATCATAGGGGCAGTTTCCCCCATCCTGTTCTCATGATAGTGAGTTAGTTCTCATGACTTTTGATGGTTTTACAAAAGGCTACCCCCTTTGCTGGGCACTCATTTTTCTCCTTGCTGCCATGTAAAGAAGGATGTGTTTGCTTCTACTTCTGCCATGATTGTAAGTTTCCTGAGGCTTCCTCAGCTATGCTGAACTGTGAGTGAATTAAACCTCTTTCCTTTATAAATTACCCATTCTTGGATATGTCTTTATTAGCAGTGTGAGGATGGACTAATAAAACTGTGTACCATGTTACATCACCTATTAGCTATATGACCTTGGGCAATTAAGTTCACAGCTCGGAGCCTCAGATTCCTGATCTTTAAAATAAAAATAGTCATTGCACATATCTCATAGGGGTTAGTATGTATAAAGCCCATAGAATAGTGCCAGGCACATTATAATCCCTCTGTCTCTGTCTCTCTTTCTTTCTCTGTCTCTCTCTCCATCACCCAGATGGAGCAATAAAAAGTCCATACCAGAACTTATACACCTAACATGAACAATATTTGCCATTTTAAGATTTGTATTTTCAATTGTTTTAAAGTTATTTGTGCTTATCTTTATGCATACATTTTAGGAAATATATATTATACTTATTAAAAACATTAATGAAAAAGAAAATAAACATGCAGGCATATACACCTAAGCCACATAACCCAGATACATAGGACATGGTTCAGTTCCCCAAGGAATAGAATTGACCATGCATCAAAGAGACGAGGGTAAAAAGCCACTGCTAAGAAGCTGAAGAACCACTTAGCAAAGAAATAGAAGAGATGCCTTAAAAATGCCTCTGATGAGCCGACAAGTGACCAGAAGAAGCAATCATGAGGACAGAATTTGAGAGAAAGGAAAGAACAAGGCTCTGAGATGACAGCTTGGCCTAGAGAACAGGAAGTTGAGTAAGCTGGGAGGGCGCTCCTAGCAGGAGGGAAGACATGAGCAAATGCACAGCGTTGAGGAAGCCAGGGGCAGATAGTGTGGTAGGCACAAAGCCTGCCTTATATATCTGTCCACCAACCTGAGTCTTTTCATTATCCCCAAGTTTGTTTTTTGAAACCTCCTGATAAAGAAAGGCCTTATCAAACCTTGCTAACTTGCTACCACTGCAAGGAAAGAGGAACAAAAGAACAAAAGAAGCCTAACCTGACTTCTGAGTTTATATTTCCAATGGCAGTGACTCACGTGTCATTATAGCCAGCCGCATGTGACCTGCAGATGTGAGTCATAAAAGGCTGGAGATTCAGAACTGGTGCAACCCAGAACAGCTGGAGGTGGACACAAAGTGACAGGACAGACCCTCCCACCTCCCCAGGGCAGAATCCACTCTCTCTATATCACAACTTGGCATGAATATCTTCAGGAGGCCATGCTCCCAGATACAGTGGAGGCAAAGCACAGGCAATGAATCTTGCTTCGTTAACCTGACAACACATATATATTCTCTCCTGTTCCCCCAAAACACAGCACCCATTTTGTCTACCAATAGAATTTATAGACTTTTAAACATAGATTTTGCCAAACAACCATGTAGGCAAACGCTGACTTGCAGTCTGGGAGATATCTCTTCGTCAGGCCCAGCAAGATAAAAGCAGGTTCTATTTTCATAGAGAGAAAGCCTCACATGGAGGCACAAGAAAGAAATTCACTTTTTGTCGACATCAAGCAGTGCCCCTCACTAGCCAAGGCTGGGCTGGATCTAACAATTGCCAAAGTACCGTACGCAGATTCAGAGTGGCTTCCGCTTGAAGAATGGCCTCGCGCTGCTACAAATCCAGGACAAGAGGATTTCCCAGTGCCCAGCTCAAAGGACAGAAAAATTCTTTCCTACTCTGGTGTGCCAGGAACTTGACAGTAGAATAATATTAGCAGGAAGAGCAGCAAAGGTACAGTGCAACCCAGACATGGAAGAAAGAAACAAGGACACAAATAAGTCCCGCTACCAAAGTGTAGGGGATGGTTTGTTATTTTTTATCTTTCTGGTTCCCCCTCAACCCCAGGATAAAATTTATCCTTCAAGCTCCAAGTCTGAGAGTAGTTTACAGGAGCATATATATTTCTTTCTTGGTGGGGAGATGAAAATATAGGTATACACACACACACACACACACACACACATACACACACATGTAACCATTATCATTAACTCCTACAAATATGGTATTTTTTAATATTCTCATGGCACCTCTAGTGTAAACATCTCCTTACAACAATCAAACTGAACCCACAGAGCCTAATTGTGCGCTATCTGCCTCTGGCAGGTCGGTGAGAAATTTGATTTGTACTAATCAGCCCCTGGCTATTGAAGCATGTAATATACTTGATGTGACAATTCTCTGTCTTACAATATCTGCTTTCCACCCCCCTGGAGGTTCCCTGGTGCCAGCTAACTGGGAGGAATCATCTCATTGGGAGAATCTGATATGAGGAAAGGTCAGCTTAAAAGCCCGATAATATTAGATAAAGATGACAATGATGATTCTACCAGTACTGATACAAAAACTGGCAGCGATTATACACTGTGTGCCTACTGTGTGCCAAGCACTGTGGTAAGTGCTTTACATAGATCAGCTCATTTTACCTTCAAAATAATCCTGTCAGGCAGATAGAATTATAAGCACTGTTATATAGTGATATACATAACAGTAAAGGAGAAAATGGAGACTTAAAGAATTTGATCAGTCTGCTCAACGTCACGCTGCTGGTGAGAAGTGAAGCTATGATTTGAACTGGGCAGTGTAACCCCAGAACCTGCATCCTCATCCACCGCTCAGCTCATATGCATATCCTCCTTAAGGATATCTGCTTTTGCCCTCCTCCCTAAAGCTTGCTGACAATGCTTTACTGCAAACAGAAAACCAATAACCACTAAATCAAGATGTGGCCCCTTTGTTTCACAGCCATTACATGTAGAGGCTACACTCCATGAAGACCATGCTTCTCTATGCCCAACATGAGAGCTGACATCCTCAGGTTCTTGGCTTTGTCCATTGCACCCTGGGCCTGTGGCCACCTGTTGGAGCAGCCTTGCAGAGAGGAGCTCCGTAATTGCCAGTGTGGGAGGCAGAGAGTGGGCACAGGGAAATTATATGGGTTTCTTCCTCCGTGCTTTCCTAGGCTCCATATTTGCTTCTTCTCCATCTCAGAAGCTTAGCAGGAACTATGGAGCCAAGTGGGGACACGAGAGCCCGGTTCTTCCTCAGTTATCACAATCCCTCAGGAAGAGCTTTCTTATTGTGCCACTCAGCTTAAGTTTCCATTTGGGAAAGACCACTCTGTGTTTGCATGCCTTCTGAATTCTTATCAGCCAAGAATGCAGCCACACTCTTCTCTCACTGCAAACCTCTGTTCTGGAATGACTGCTCTTCTTTTAAATTCATGCATCTATTCAACATATGTTGACTGAGTAGGTCCCAGGAACCATGTGGTTGGGATACATGATGAATAAAACCCTGTTGCCTCCCTCAAGGGGCTCAGCATTTAGTAGAAAATACAAAACTATTATTCCTTCCTTTAAAAAATGTCTATTAATTTACATGGGGAAGAAAGGAGGGGGCAGGAGGGAGGCAAGAAGACAAAAAGGCATTTACTAAGACTCCTGTGTCATGCTTCCTGTCACAGATGCTTGACATATATTTCATCCTTTCTACATTTCTGAGAGGCAAGCACTGTAACTCCCATTTTATAGCCTAATGAGGTACAGAGAGGCTCAGCAACATGTTTTCTCAAGACAATGAAACCTTTGGTTTCTCTCTAGGAGGCCCTTTGGGCTGAAATCTCATTGGAAAAGGAAGTATTTAGAGACTTGGTCTTGAACTTGCATTTGCAGAGTGAGCTCATCGTCCTTGCCTAGGGATACCACACATCCCAGTGTGCTCCGAAGAGTTCCACTTTATGCCTGTGGTCCCCGAGTAATTATTCCAAACTCCTCTTTTCACTCTAAAATGTCCCATTTTTATGATAAATTATATGATCATCCTATTTTTATTTCAATTTTACTTTCATGTAAGGTGGCATGGAGAAGCCTGATGGACTTTGTTGGAACTAAAGTCTTTGTTTCCCAAGCTAGCCCTTAGGAGTGCTCAGATCTAAAAGGCTAGTGACCAATGTGAATGGGATTCTTTCTCAAATTATCAGATTCTGAATCCAGTGCTCTTTCCCTTAGCACCTATAAGAATCGTAACTGGATGTAGACAGAACCTAACTCTTAAACCACGTTACTCTCTATTTGCCTAAACTAGTTTTCTTCTTCATTTTTCAAGTCACAAGGCAAATGAATAGCTTAATGGCACAGCACTGATTCAATGAAGATCATTAAAGAGTTAGCTGCCCATTATTACAAAATCAGAATACAGATCAATTCACAGACTACTCAGAAACTCAAGGAGTTTGAGTATGTATGTACTACATACAAAGACCAAGAACAATATTACTTTCCTGAAAAAAGTGTCAATGGAATTTCTAATTTTTAAAGCACGTTTGGAATAACATGCACAAAAGAAACAAAAAAAACATCATGACGCTTGCAACCATCAACTCTGTCTGTGCTGGGCTGTTCCATTATGGAAGTCCCACAGCACCAAACACAGCACTGAATTATGTACAGGTAGTGGCTGGCTATAGCTGCCAGCCAGCTATCAGCAACATCCCCCATATGGCTAGGAACACTTGTGCCAGTTAATTAGCACTGGCATTAATCGAGAGAAGGAACATTGACCAGGACATCGAGGTTATCCTTAGACTATTTAAATACATCATGTGATCACTCGTTCCATCTGTTATCAACATACTTCACACTTAATCCAGCAAATAAACTCCCAACCATTTTAAGCAAATGGATTACATTTTGCCAGGCCTCTGTAGACTTTGCAAATCTCAAGATGTTTTCTTCCTCTAGAATCTATACTGTGAGGTGTCACAAGGTTTAATAACACAGCCTGATGGGAATTCAAGGACAAGAGCCACCCCTTCCCCCCAATCTGTGAAACTCTGGGGCAGTATCCACAAGCACTGGGGGAATAAAAATAAGCACATGCCATCACTCATTCAAATGCATATTTTTCACTTTGCAGCTACCCTACAAATCTGCCTTGTTTTCTTTCCTTGCTCAGAATTCTGCTGAAAGCACACAGAAAATAAAGCCTATTATTCAAATTAATTTCACCGTGCACTAAAAATGTGGCTGAGTTTAGATGGAAACCCATTTTAAAAGTGCTCTCCTCTGAAATGGATGATGCCTGGCAAGGTATAAAGCACTTGGGCACTTAGAAAGGCAGATAGGAAATAGCCTAATCCCAAAACACTTCATTGGCAAATTGACTCATCATTAGGTATAGACCCAAAGTAGATTTCAAATCCACTTTCAAGAAAGGTATATATTCCATACATCTTTAAGAATACTGATATAAATCTTCCCTGAGAATCTTATTATCTTTGATAGAGTGTTCTCTTGCCCTAAGAGAAGTTATATTCATTATCTCATCAATCTCTAGCATTTCTGCACCCACCTCTTCTATAAACTCCCTTCCTCTCCAACACTATCTCCAAAACCAGCTCCCGGTAAATTGACAAAAAGGTACATCATTCGCCCAATACACAAGATGGCCTTTAAAGAAAGACCAAAACCTTATCAAAGCTGTAGTAGGTAACAAGCACTGGTCGACGCAAGTAAAAGTAATAAACCTGATCATGATGGAGCCTCTCTCGGTGCTGAAAGGTATCTTGTAATAATTTACAGAAAACACTGGACCCAACTCAGGAAGACCAGGGTTCAAATCCAACATCCTCCAGAATGGTAACCATTGGAAAATAATTTGATCTTTGCTTGCTGTAAGTTAACAATTAAGATCCCACCTCAAGAGTGGATATAAGGATCCTGTGTAATAATGGACATTGTTATTACCATCTTTCTTGTTGTGGACTTGCTGTGAGTGATAATCATGGTTAGTTCTCTTCTTTACACTTCATGTAAAAGATATTACCTAATCTGCCTTTTAGTCTTAACAAAAAGTACAACTTACACTTTCAGGTAGTTTAGTGTGATGAAGCAGACATTGGTCTAATTTTACCCCAAGCACAGGGAAAACCCAAAAGTCATCTCAGGAGCCAATTAATCAGAGAGAGATAATTAAATTTTACACATTGGACTAAGTTTTAACTAGGACACTAAGACTATCTTGAGGATTATGCAGTCCTATCTGCTTTGGGGGAAATGCAATTTTTGTAATTATACAATTGTTCAGTTCAACAAATACTTATTGATGATTTGTTACATGCCAGAGCCTGCACACTCTGGATACCAATAAAAATTGGACCCTCTCTCTGTCTTTGCAAGACTCCCAGTCCTGTAGGGTGAGTCCAACACATAGATTTTGATGTATAAATGATGACACAGAGGTACACAGGGAATTGGGGGATGGTTTCCTATAACGAATGCTTGGACCAAGCCAAGTGAGTAAGAGTTACATGCGTGATGAGAAGTGGGAAGAGTATGTCAGGCAGAGGGAACAACACAAACAAAACCCTCCAGGTGTTTATACAGGGAGCTACACATTGGTCATTTTTACTAGAGAATAAACATAAAAGAGCAGAGTCTGGAACACAAGGCTAGGGAGTATGAGAAGCAGCTCACCCATGAACAGGAAACACAATGCCATGCATTATCAAAGGATTCTTTACCATCAGTTCATCCCACAGTTTTTCTTAAAGTCAAAACATACAAGAAAAATGTGTTCCAGTTAGTAAAACCTGAATGTATAACAGATTTCAAAGAAAATGTCCATTACCCAAATAAGGAATAGCAAGATACACGAATGTCAGGGATGACAGTCTGAGGAGAGCCTTTGACTAAAACTCACAAAAACCTACATCCAAGTTAGAGGAAACATTTAGAGCTTAACCATCCCTCTCCTGACCTCCTCAGTTTATTGACTTGAGTAATTTGAGGTTTCTCAATCTAGAACCCATTCATGAAAAGTGAGTTCTTTTCCCTCTGCCCTACCAGAAAAGCCTTCACTTCTAAGACAATGTTCCAAGAGTCTAATGATCATATCTGTTCATCAGTGACAGGTGTAAATGTGTGAACTGTTATGAATGAAAGCTCATGATGAAGGGTAGTTGTTCATCTGGAACCTGTCTGTAGATAATGATTCTGTTTATAGCTTGTGGTCATTTCCTTCCACTTCCCCGTCATATTTACTGCATGGAACACCCTGGCCCAACTCTATGTGTTCTGTTACTTGCTTTGATTGAGGCTGTTGTACAAGCCAAAGTCTGGAGTACAACTTTAAATGCCATATTGCATTTTATTCTTCTCAGAATCTGCCACTAGAAGAAACTCCTGGGTTCACAGGCTCATGGGAGCCTCTAAAAAGAATCCAACACACAAAACTACACATTTAAGTTATCTGGAAGAGAAAACAGGTCACAATGATGGTTTATGTTGTATTCTTTTCTCCCCCCTCCCTTCCCATTCCATTCTCCATCCTTCTCTGCTCTGCATTGTGGAGGCCCATATACAGCCTCCCCTGGGTACCCTTGCCTGCTGACCTCCTCCTGGCTTTAGCCAATGGGAAACACTACCAGAAAACCAGGAAATGGGGTGGAAGAGGGCTCAAGGCATCTTTTTCTCACTTCCTCCCTACTCCTGGGCTGCCTCTCTAGAGGCATCTCTGTTGCTCTGCAACTTTATCCTCTACTGGACAGTTCCCCCACCATAACTCCAGTTCCCATAGGCTCGGGTAATGAACCCTGTGTCCTTTCCTTCACCTCTGGCCCTAGGAGAGTTAAGGCCAGGGATATGTCCAGGTTTTAGGGGGCCCAAAACTTGTATAATTAAATTGGTAAATTTTCTAAAAATAATATGAATATGAGAACATATTGCTCTTCCCCTCAGGGCCTTGGAAGGGCTCTGTACAATGTGAGGAACCCTGAAACTTAAAAACTTTATTAGCTTCATGCTAAGTCTCCACTCAGCTAAAGACTTTCAGTTTTTGCTAATCTTGTAGTGCCTCAACATGGCTATTTGTTCTCTTTACATGGTTACACCTCTTTCAATAGTTCCTTCATTAAAGTCTACTCATTTAAACAATCTGCATAGATTCTGTGTCCTGAAGAAATTCTTGTCCATAAACCTACTACAACACATTACGTGAAGATGGGATAGACAACCTTCCTTTCTTCCCCTATTGTCTACGTACCTAAAAAGACATTAAAGTTTGCTATAACTTACTTAGGTCTAACTTTTGAGTCTCAGCTTTCTTTCTGAAAACAGTAAGTAAGTAAGTAAGTAAGTAAGTAAGTAAATAAAGTGTGACTAGAAGGAAATACTGTATTCTATCATGAGCTTTTCCCAAGCTGATCACAAGCTAAATGTATTGAATAAGTGCTCATTAATTGTGTGAAAGAAATACAATAGTACCCTTTTAAAGACGTGCTTGGTCAAGTAAGATTTTTAGTAGCTGTAATTGCAATGTAGCTATCGAGCATTTCTGAATCACTCCTTACTATTCCTCTTGAATAAATCTCTTACTGATCACTTAGTAGAAGGTATTACTATATTATAGAAACAGAAAAACTTCATTATGGAACAATGTAGGATTGGTTTAACCATACAGTACACAGTCTGCAGGTATTTGAGGCAGATATCTGAATGATTAGCTTTTTGTCTTTACTGTAATATTTGGAGTATGCATTAAAGATTAGGAAATTCTTGTAGGGCAATATCCCCAGGAAAGTAGCCAGGGCCTCATTGCCCTAAACATTCAAAGCTCACTTAAATTAGTCCTGCAGCAGGGCATTGCATGATCTGTTGATTCTTTTCAATTTTCAGAACCATGTCATTACTAACGCCCACTGACAGAATACTCAGGAACAAAAGAAATAGTGACCATCTTATAATTGATTCAAGTCGTCAAACAACTTCACCTTCCAAAGTTAGAAACTCCAAGAGATATGTGCCAAGAAGAAAATACAAGGCTACATTGTCACATGTGGAAATATGCAATAGTATTCCAGGCAACTCATATGATAAAAAGGTTTCAAGTTAGAACAGCACATTCATTGTTATGAAGATTTTTCATAAGACCATACTGTGCACTGGGAAATATTTAGTTAAATTTCTTTTGAAATAAGGTATCTTTCTTCCATCTTATAACTTACTCACCTAATCCCTTATAGTCAGTAATTTTTTTTAACTGTGCATAGCAATTTCATGACTAAGAGTTTATAATGTTTGTGGACACTGGCTAGCTTTCTTAACCAAGCTGAAATTTACATTCTCATATTTTTAATAGTATTTCTAGGATGAAAGAAAAAGTACAAAAGAATGAGATTTTCATAGCAAATTCACCAAACTAAATGTGGTACAGAAAATAAGGATGCTAAGTTTTTCCACTCTAGCAGTTTAGTAATGCTAACTGTGGTGATATAGTTTTCATACATGGCACATTTACTAATAGACTAGTCCAAGGCATATGTTAGTAACCAAATATATATTTATTTTAAGCAATGGTCATTTTAAAGGCTCTTTGGACAATTTTGTTATTTGTAATTTAAATGTAATACATACTCTCTTATATTAAAAATAACTACAGAGTTATTTCACACTGTCACAACTTAAGGTCTTCCAGAAAAAGCTCACATTTAAAAGTTTAATTTGAAGAAATTTAAATGAAAGTTTGAAGTATTCTCAGTAATTACATAACATAATTTTAGCATAATTCTCATAGATACCAATCTGAAAAAATAGATATTTGATTAATATTTGATTAAGAAGGCAAACTAAAATGGAGAATAAGAATATAAATAGAAAAACATAGGTATTTGTGTCTGCAAAGTTGTGAAGAAATGGATTGTTTCATATTCAGGGCAATATGCTGTTATTTTTATTTTTAATGATTATAACTTGCTTGATATCTGAGTCAATTTCTCTATTTTCTAACTTTTAAAGGTTGTACCATGAAGATATTTACAGTAACTGAAGATCTAAGGAAATTACCTGGTACTTAACACCACAGCCCAAATGTTATATTCACAACCAGGAAATAGCAGCACATAAATCCCTCGTTTTACTGCTGTCTTGCTCTTTTCACTAAGCATCGCTGGATATCAGTATTTGTAGAAAAGATATCAGAGTGTAGCTAATAAGAAAAGCCAGAGGTAAAAAGCCAATCACACTCAATTTTTCTTGAAACTGTATCTTTCTTTTAAAGAAAAGTTATACTTCAATTGAAGAAATAACCAAAATGTTTATCTACATTCAATTTAAGTTCAAATCAAGGTCCAAGTATTAAATACCAACATGGTTATTTGCAGCATTCTCTCAAAATGGAAAAATATCCATGGCAGTGATTTCTTTATTTGCTTTTAAAATGTGTTTAAAACATCTAATGCCTGTGTTTCTATAAATAAATGTTAATTCTTTACCCTACAAAACCTCTGGAAATACACACAGCATCTGCCCAGAATATAAAACAACATTGATTTATGCCTTGAAAGTAGAGTTATAATGAATAACAAACAAATTCATTATGATGGCATAAAAATATCAAAATAAATTACTCCCTAGTATCTACACCACATTGTAGGTAATTAGTTATTAATATCATTATTCATGACAGGCCTAACTACTGATATAAAGGAGCAATTTTCTTTAGTACAACGATTCTTCTAAAATCAGTTAGTTGGCAAGGGCAGGAATCAAGGTAACTTACAGTGAATGTTCAGGAAAGCAACAGGGTTGGATGTGCATAACAAGAAATCATCATCAGTGTAAAACACACAGGATTAAAGTAAAAAAAACTTGGGATATAACACGGTCATTTATTAACATTTTATTGAGTAACAAGAATAACAGATGATTTGTATTGAGCACTTACTATGTGCTAGGCTTTGGGATAAGCACCGTAGATGCATTATTCCTATTTGGTTCTGATCTAATGAAGTTGAATTTATATCTTCATTTTACAATAAGAAAAGTCAAGACATAGAAAATTTAAGTAACTAATTACATATTGATAAATAGTCATGAGAGAACAAGATCTAAGGTCTTCCTGACTCCCAAATGCTCTCTCTAGTTCTGAATTCAGGAAACTTTCTGTAAAAAGCCAGATTGCAAATATTTTCAGCTTTGAGAGTCATATGTTCTCAACTCTGCCATGTAAATCAAAAGCAGCCACAGGTAGTGTATCAGTGAACAAGCGTGGCTATGCAATAAAACTACAGACACCAAAATCTGAATTTCATAAAATTGGTTTCATTATTATTATTATTATATTTTAAGTTCTGGGGTACATGTGCAGATCGTGCAGGATTGCTACATATGTATACACATGCCATGGTGGTTTGCTGCCTCCATCCCCCTGTCACCTACATTAGGTATTGCCTAATGTTGTCCCTCCCCCATCCACCCGCCCCCCCCGATGGCGCCCCCCCGCCCCCCCCCCCCCCCCCCCCCCCCGCCGCCCCCGGGGGGGCGCGCGGGGGGGCCCCAAGGAGGCAGTAAACTACCATAGCATGTAACGATCCTGCACGATCTGCACATGTACCCCAGAACTTAAAGTATAATAATAACAATTAAAGAACAACAACACAAATAGGAAAAAAGATGA